>JAMLFY010000005.1:21354533-21511787 GCA_030441495.1 Dalbergia oliveri | reverse complement strand
TTTTAAAAATAAAATCAATCAATCAACAAATATTTTAAAGAACTACGTAACTTTGAGTTCCCATTGCACCAGATATGATAGGAGCGATTCAAATCCTGTAAAGTTCAAAATTAAATTTTTATAATTTATGTCTTACTTGTATTTTTTATTTTTTTTTCATATGAAATATTTTATGTTATTTTTATATTATTTGAGAAGTTTTTTTTTAAATAAAATGTTAATTTAGCCGTGACGGCTTGTAACTAATATTTCGGACATTTTAGCTTGTAAGACTTAATGATCAAAAATTTCTCTGAAAATTTATTTTTCCCTTTTATAAAAGATATTAAAAATATTTCATTTATCTTGTTTTAAATAATTCATAAAATTTTCTATTATATTCAATTTAAATTGGTCATTTATTTGTTAAAAAATTTTATTTCAAATAAAATGTTAATTTAGCGTTACGGTTGTTAACTCGTTATTTAGACATCTGAACTATGACAGCTTGATGTTCCAAATTTTCTTTAAATTTTCTTTTATTATTTTATGTTTTATTTTCTTTTCATAGAAAGTATCAAAATAAATTTTTATCTTATTTATAAATATTTATAATTTAAAAGAATTTTATTTTCATATGTTTAAATTTAAATTTTTACTTATTTTATTTCAAATAAGGATGTTGATTTAGCTTGCCTTGTTGACTATATTTTGAACATCGAAATCGTGACGATTTGATGTTTCAGAATTTTTCTTAAGAAATTTTTTTTTGATATCCTTGTAAATAAATAATGACATAAATATTTTGAAAGGTTATTAATAATTTGCACAATTAATAAGTACCGTCTAAGGACGGTGTACTAGGGGTGCGTAGGATTAAATCCCTACCCTTCTCTATGCATAACCGACTCCGAACTCTAATTTGGTTACAAAGACCTTTTCTTTAAAAATGGGGTTTTCCGTGTTTTCCCAATTTAAATAAACGTGGTGGCGACTCCTAATTTTAAACAATTCTTTTCGTCGCCCCGCGGTTTCGGTTGCGTAGATGGCGACTCCACTTGGGAAGTTCGAGAGTCAAGCTTAAAAATTGATTGTGCATATTATTGTAATCTCAAATTTTCCTTTTATTTTATTTTTTTTTCTCTATTTTTATTTGTTCTTTTTATTTTATGTTAAAATAAGTTGCCTTTTGTTTTTATTTTTCATTTTGCTCTTTCATGACAACTCTAGGATAAATGATTTCTTTTATGTTAGATACGTCTCTTAGAGTTTTATGTTTTATTTATTTATTAATGGAAACCCTAGGATATACGACTTTTATTTTCTATTATTTATTTTGCAGGTGTTGGTAATGGGTAGTGTTAGGATTCCAGGTTTGTATGCTCCCTTCACACACAACACTAACACATTAATCACACACGAGCGGGCCCTATACCCGGGTTTGAGTGCAACTTGAGATAGGTAAGAGATTGTGTAACAGGAGCCATATTGGATGTACGTCCTATTTGGTTATTGTGAAATCTCGCTATAGTGTGACTCTTTTGTAAATGTCTGCATTCTAGCGGTTACCCTTGGTGTGGATAACATTTCAAAGAGTTGTTAGCTCTAGAGGCCATAGAATCCTGAGTTCATAGATCCACTTAATGAAAGTCTTCACAGGAGAAAGCTTATGAGACCATAGGATAGCCTTCCACAATTCAATAGGTCACAAAGGGAGCATACCTTCTTCTTTAACTTATTTTCTTTGTACATAAATTCTTTAACTTGTTTACAAGTTTTATTTGTATTTTCTTTCTGGAAAGAAAAATCACTCTTTCTTTTGTTCTAGGTTTGTTAGAGAGCTATATCAAGTCTTGTTGTGAGTATCTTTTAAAAAATGGAAACAACCATGAGATCAAACAATTGTGAAGAATTGAAAAAGACTTTACATCTTAAAGCTAAGAACCTTAACATTAAAGCTTGAGATCTTTGAGTCAGTTGTTAAAGCTCCACAACGTCTTTTCTCACAAGAAAATATGGAAAAGTCCTGAGCTTGTTAGAGGTGGAAGATGCAGAGGCAATCACAGCCCTTGCGTAGGATTATGATCCTCCATTCCGATGCTTTACCTTTCAAGATTTCCAGTTGGCACCAACCCTTGAAGAATTTGAGCTGATCCTAGGGTTACCACTAGAAGGAGAAAAACCTTACAGCTACCAAGGACATTATGCTTCTTTGCATACAATAGCAAATGTCCTCAAGGTAAATGTAAGAGATTTGAGTGAAGCACAGAAATGCAGAAATGGACCAGAGGATTCACAAGAGAGTACTTGGAAAAACACATGCAGCGATTAGCTCAAACTGAGGATTGGACACTTTTTCATGTATTGACCCTCACCATTTATGGAACCATTCCGTTTCCAAATATTGATGGTTCTGAAGATAGAAGCAGTTGATGTATTCCTTGCCCAAATTTCATGCTCAGAATCCTATTCCGCTCTCCTAGCAGATGTATATTGTTCCTTGAATTTTTGCTATGAGAAGAATGGCAAGAGAGTTTTGTGTTGTTTACCAATGCTATATGTGTGGATTATTGCGCATATATTCCAAAGAAGTTACAAGACACTCTGTCCTATCAATGATCTAAAAATGTATCAGGTCAAGAACAAAAGTGGGCGAGAATGGGCTGAGGAATTTGCCAAGTTAAATGAAAAAGTGATTCGATGGTACCTTTGGTGGGAAGATGGACAACTGATTTATCAGTGGAAATTTTCAAATGTACCTCTCATGGGTACTCGAGGGTGTATAAATTATAATCCGCATTGGTGTTGCGCCAACTTGGTTACCCCATAATGGAACCACCTTCTGAAGCTACAATAACTCCTTTCATCATGTACTACTTCGATTCGGATGACATTGCTCTACTGGAGAAAATCCAATCTGGAATAATGTTATCCGAAAAGGAAAAGAATTGGGAGTTAGCTGAGCCTAGTGAAGAAAGCTATCGCCAATGGGTGAAAAATAGAGCTCAAGAGGTTAAGTTGCCATTTAGAGTCTCAACTGATTACTCCTGCAAGACATTGGCTTTGCATGTTGATGAAACTGAAGAAATCAAAGATATGAAAGAAAGATCTACAAGGTGAACAAGAAAAGATGCAAGTGGAGGCTTGAATGAAAAACGCCCATCATGATTATGCAGCTTTAAACGAGAAAGCACCAAAAGAGATCAAGTTCTTGAAGGAACCAGGAAGAAGTTAAAACTGGGCAGGAGCACATGATGAAAACCAAAGAATGTCTCATGGCTGCCAATAAAGAATTAGGACTTCGAAGGCAAGAACGTGATGAAGCATTAGCTGAAAATCAACGATTGAAAAAGCGCTTCAAAGTGCTAAACCGTTGAAAAAGCTCATTAAAAATGAAGGACAAATGAGACAACAAATTGGGGAATTGAATGATGAATACCAGAGAAAGATTGAGGAACTAAATCAACACATGAAAGATGAGATCATGTATTATCAAGCGTTCTGAAGAAGAAAAGAAAAAGATTGCAGATTTGGATCTTGAAGTGCAGGCATCGAGATCACATCATTCATGAGTTGAAAGTTCGCTTTCAAACCTGGGCTACCGGCCAATAAACAATAGAAGATGTTCCAAGATACTTGGAAATGGCTTGAGAGGAAATTATCCCCTTTGAGACTCCAGATGAGATTCGCATCTTCGTCAACTACTGGAGAGATTTGATTAGAAAGATGAAACAAATGATTGCAGAAAGACGTTGTTGAGCTATTGGCTTTTGAGTGACAATGTGTGGCTTTATGATGTATTTCTTTTGGAAATGGTTGTAATAAAGATAATGCTTTGAATGAATAATCATTCCTTCATACTGTTGATCTCATGGCAATAGTCATTTAAATATAACATAGTACCTTTGAACGAGACGTTTGGGAACAGTTATCATCAAAGACACTCACATCAAGACTAAGCACGATAGAAGACCTCTAATAAATAACAATTTTTCTTTCTTTTTAATAAATCTTATGCTCACAGGTAAAACTTAGTCACAATTGGCGCCCGAGGAAAGAGATATTTATTAACTCGTATTCACAATACCAGCGCCACTATGGGCTGTGGCAATAGTGAACCAGGAAATACTTCTGATCAAGTAAGAAATTTGAGCATGGAGGTTGATGCAATGAGAGGAAATTGAATGAAATGTCAACTAATCAAGCAAATATGGAAGAAATGATGAGAGCCATGAAGGAATCCCTTGATTTATTAAGAGCTAATCAAATTCGGGACATGGTAAACACGTCAATTGAGGTACAACCAAGTGCTGAATGATAACCATACCTGGACATTAAATGCACCTAAATGTCACTCAAGGATTGAATGAGGTGGATGAGATTCTAAATAATCCTCATGGACAGCCACCACCCACAATGCCATTGGTAATTCCGATCGGAGAAGGCTATCATTCGAGAGAACACTCATACTGATGGGCATGAGCATGCTGCCCCATTTGGGGCAGCCGTGTTGTTATCCAGAAACAACCATTTTCCTCAGAAAATAGCCATGCAGAGGTGAATAAAGACAAGTTCAGAGAATGGATGAAGAAGATTCAGGAGCAAATCAAAGCTATTCAAGGACCTAGCACTTATGGTCATATGGAGATTGAGGCTTTGCCCTCCTATTGACACAGGAGTTCCTAAAGACTTCAAGGTTCCTGATTCTCAAGTATGATGGCACTGGGAATCCTCTTTTTCATTTAAAGAGTTACTTGCACAAAAATGTCAATATGGTCCAAGGACGAGAAGTTTCTTATCAGCTTTTTCCATGAAAGTTTAACTTGGACCCGCCTTAGAGTGGTATATCCAATTAGACCATTCCAAAATTTCCTGCGGAGGAATTAGTTGACCAATTCATGAATCAATACAAGTTTAACATGGAAATAGCACCTACTCGCGAGCAATTGAGCACGATGCAAAAGAAGAAAGATGAGTCCTTTAAGCAATATGCTCAAAGATGGAGAACTTTAGCTGCTCAAGTGCAACCCACTTATCCCATCTAAATGTGTTCGTACTTTGGGGACTTTAGGATCTCCTTACATTGGGGCAATGGAGGAGCAGCATACAAAGACTTTCTGAATTGAGACCGCGGTGAGAGAATCGAGAATTTGGCTAAGCTGGAACTTCCTGTGAGTAATGAGGACACAAGAAGAGGATTGCCGCCAAGGAAGAAAGAGGCGGAAGTAAGTTATGTGCAAGGTCAGCAATCTTTCATTCCAAGATATGCCTCAACACACCCAAGATCCCAAATACCATCCATCCCTTATTACCCACCATACCAAACTTCTCCAACCACAAATACAATCCCACATACCCAACCTCAAGTCAATAACATCCACATACGACCATACCAACCAACTCGCCCAGCCTATACATATAACCCGACCACGTATCCTAGAACTACCCAAACACTACACCACCTCGACCAAATTTCCAAAACCAGAATCGCAATCGATTCCCAAACCTTCCACCTTTCCCAAAGCTATCCATTTCAAATGCTGCCCGTTTCAAAAATTGTTCGATGCTCACCTGACTTCACCATGTCTGCGTCCATTAGAACCACCATTTCCAGCTGGTATAACCCCAACTTAACTTGTAAATACCACATGGAAGTTGCGGGGCATTCAATTGAAGATTGTGAAGCCTTCAAGACAGGTAAGAAGGCTAATTGCTTGTGGAAGATTGGACCTGCAAGAGGAATCAAAGCCCGATATTGTTAACAATCCGATGCCAAATCATGAAGGAGGAGCTCGAGTAAATGCTTTGACGATGGAAGAACCCTTGATCAAGAGGGTCTTGAATCTTCGAACTCCTATGGAGAAAGTTTTCATTGGCTTAAAGGAAGTTGGATACAACATCACAGGACCTGCATCTATGATGAAGGAAAATGAGAAATGTGATATGGAATCGAGTTTGACTACCACTCTGAGGCTTTGGCCATGACATAGAAAATTGCTGGATTTCAAGGCTCGTGTACAAGGATTACTCAACCTAGGTGTTATACAAGCAAAGAAGAAGCTGAATGTCTCTGAAGAGGTGAATGTGATTGAGCGTTTTGTGCTTCGAGTGCCTCCACTTAATCAAGCGTCAAAGCCAGAAAAAGGTAGTTATCACTGTGAAGAAACCAACACCCTTTGTTTATAAGGACACACATGCTGGACCTTGGAACTATGAGACTGAGGTTGAGATGAAAAGATATAGGAGAAACCTCAAATGCCCAAGTAGGTGGAGTAGTAACTAGTATAACGAGAAGTGGAAGGTGTTATGGTCCTAAGAAATAGAAAAAGGAAAGTTTGTTAATGAAGGGAATGTTGGAAAGTTTGACTTTGGAGGAAGTGAAATGAAAGAAGATGAGGAGGAGGAATTTCTAAAAATTATGAAACAGAGTGAGTATGATATTTGGAACAATTAAAGAAACTCCTAGAATATCCTTGTTATCACTAATCTTGTCATCGAGCCTCATCAAAAGGCATGTTAAAGATCCTAAAGAAGCTTATGTCA
This sequence comes from Dalbergia oliveri, assembly GCA_030441495.1. Lineage (NCBI taxonomy): Eukaryota > Viridiplantae > Streptophyta > Magnoliopsida > Fabales > Fabaceae > Dalbergia > Dalbergia oliveri. The sequence goes on along the minus strand of JAMLFY010000005.1, from coordinate 21,505,265 downwards.
AGCCTGACGTTTCAACAGAGAACATGGTGAATATGGTAGATCCAGTGAAACGTGTCAGCATGATTACGTTCTAGATGAGGAAGTTGTGTCAAGGGCTAACCCACGAGCACTGTACATAACTCTCAAATGCAGAAACCATATAGTGCCCAGGGTCCTCATTGATGGAGGGTCAGGATTGAATGTTCTACCATGTCGACCTTAAGTTACTTGTCAATAAGTAAGGATGATATATCGCGTAGGTGATGATTGTGAAGGCTTTTGATGGGGCAAAGAAAAGTATCCTTGGGGAAATGTTATTGTTGTTGGAGATTGGCCCAAGTAGATTCGAAGTGTTATTCCAGGTAATGGAGATTGAATCAGATTACAATATGCTGGGAAGACCATGGATTAACAATGTTGGTGCTGTCCCTCAACCTTGCATCAAAAGGTTAAATACATAGAGAATGGCTCAATCGTTACAATCCATGGAGAAAAAGATATCATAGTATCTAAACCAGTTACATTGCCGTATGTTGAGAATGTGGAATTGGTAGAGAGTTTATGGCATAACCTGGAGGTAGTAGGGCTGAACAGGAAGAATAAGCCCCCAATGCAAAATCAGGTGGTGGCTCATATCATGGCTAAGAGTGGATACCTACAAGGCAAAGGATTAGGACTGTTGCAAGGTATCACGACACCAATACCATCACCAAGAAGCCTAATCGATATGGTTTGGGATATAATGCACTATTGGAAGAGGAGATGAGAGGCATGACTCTTGAGCATTTTCAAGGAGCAAATGGAGAAAATGAAGATTCCTCACCTAAAGGAAACATTTCCTGGCCAGCTAAGTAATCCTAGCTGAGGAAGTTCACTCCCCGCTGTTGTATCACTATCAATATGGTGAATGCTGATGAATCCGAAGAAAACAACCCTCATGTTGCCAACAATAAAGATGCTGATGAAGGAAGTTGAACCAGTTATTGATGTTGTTGCTTCAAAGTAATTGTTTGGGTTGTATTGATAAATATTGTTTATGCTTTTGTTTATGCTACTCAAAGACATCATCTAAATGCACTCGCATGATTATTCAATAATCTTTCTTTATCTTCCATTTTCCTCGTTTTGTCTCTTTAATTTTTCTTTCTTCTTTCTTTTATTTACCATTCTCATCTCGTTAATTTATGTCTTTCATATTATTTTCATTTTTCCACCTTTTATTTTGGCATTCCAACCCATCCTAATTGCTTTCCAGGAATTTAAATACTATAGAAATTTTGTCGCATGAAAGGGACTTTGGAGACTTATCAATTGATTCTCTTGCGGCACTTGATTGTGATAGCCATGAATCTGATGAGGATGAGGAAATTGTTGGGCACTTTTCAGACCTCCTGGAGCATAGAAAAGGAGTTTGACTTAGACAATGAGGTGATCGAGTTGGTTAACATGGGCATTGAAGAAGAGAAGAAGGAGCTGAAAATAGTGGAAAACCCAGAACGCTTAGAAATGATTGCATTGTTCAAGGAATACATGGATGTTTTTGCATGGTCTTACCGTGATATGCCAGGGTTGGATCCAGAAATAGCTTCACATAAGATCCCTTTATATGCGGGAATTGAACCGAAAAAGCAAAAGTTGAGAAGGATACGGCCTGAAATGTCATTAAAAATAAAAGAGGAGGTGTGCAAACGTTAGAGGCTGGATTTTTGGAGGTATCAAGACACACTACTGGGTGGCTAACATTGTGCCAGTGCCTAAGAAGGATGGAAAAGTTAGAATGTGTGTGGATTATCGGGACCTAAACAAAGCTAGCCCGAAGGATGATTTTCCTCTCCCTCACATTGATGTCCTTGTTGATAATACTGAAACCACGATTTTCATTTATGGATGGGTACTCAGGATACAATCAAATTCCCATGGATGTTAATGACAAAGGAAAAACTACTTTCATAACTCCATGGGGAACATTTTGCTATACGGTCATGCCATTCGGATTGAAAAATGGGGCTACATACCAGCGTGCTATGGTTGCATTATTCCATGATTTGATGCACAAGGAGATTGAAGTGTATGTAGATGACATGGTTGCTAAGTCCAAAGAGGGAGAAAGTCATGTGGAGTCCTACAAAAATTGTTTGAAAGACTCAGAAAATATAAGTTGCGGCTGAATCCGAATAAATGCATCTTTGGAGCTTCTACGGGGAAATTACTTGGATTCATTGTTAGCAGAGAAGGAATAAAGGTAGACCCAGATAAGGTGAAAGCATACAAGATATGCCTTCCAATGAACGGGAGGTTAGAAGTTCTGGGAGGCTCAATTACATTGCTCGATTCATTGCCAATTTGACTAGTACTTGTGAGCCTATATTCAAGTTGCTAAAAACATCAACCCGGAGAATGGAATGAGGAATGCCAAGAAGCCTTTGCAAAAATAAAGGCTTATTTAATGAAACCTCAGTTTTGACCCCACCTCCTGCCGTCCTTTGATACTATACCTCAAGTGTTACCAACATCAATGGGGGCAATGTTAGGACAGGATGACGAATCTGAAAGAAAGAACAGGCAATTTATTATCTGAGCAAGAAGTTTAATGACTGTGAATCGCTACTTGGCAATGGAAAAGACCGTTGTGCATTGGCATGGACTTCCAAGAGGCTTGAGGCAGGACATGTTATACTATACAACTTGGTTGATCTCTCAATGGATCCGTTAAAGTACATATTTGATAGTCCTCATGTGTCGTTGAGAATGTCAAAGTGGCAAGTGATCCTGCAGAATTTGACATCAAGTATGTGACCCAAAAGTCTGTCAAGGGAGGTGCAATTGCTGATCATCTAGAAAACCCACTTGAAAGTGAGCAGCTAACCACTCTGAATTATGTGACGATGAAGTGCTGTTAGAGAGAAGAAATGGAAGAGGAGAATGTATGGAAAGTGTACTTTGATGGAGCTGCTAACATGAATGGATGTGGAATAGGAGCTGGTGGTGTCACCTGGTAAGCAATACCCAGTCTCTGTCAAGTTGGATTTTGAATGTACCAACAACATCAGAGTATGAGGCGTGTGCAAATGGTTTGCAAGTTGCAATTGACTTGGGAATCAAAGAATTAAAAGTCTTTGGAGACTCTGCACTTATAATTTATCAAGTTAATGGACAATGGCAAACAAAGGATCCAAAATTGGTACCTTACCAGAAATACTTGTCTCGACTAATTGAGCGATTTGATGATGTGTCATTCTCTCATTTAACTCGAGACAAGAACCAATTTGCGATGCTTTGGCAACTTTGGCTGTAATGACCAAATTGGAAGTCCATGCTAATGTCCAACCTATCCATGTAGAGGTGCAAAGCGAACCAGTATATTGTGGCAATGTGGAGATTGAACCACGGTCAACCCTGGTATCAGGACATTAGCAGTATATTCAAAAAGGAGAATACCCAATTGGAGCAAATGAGGTGCATAAAAAGACAATCCGTCGACTGGCTATGAGCTTTTTCTTGAATGGTGAAGTCCTCTACAAGAGGAATCATGACACCACTCTTCTAAGATGTGTAGATGCTCATGAAGCTCGAATAATCATGACTGAGATCCACGAAGGAATTTGTGGAACCCATGCTAATGGTCATATGATGGCACGAAAATTTTAAGAAGTGGTTATTACTGGTCCACCATGGAGAATGATTGCATCAATTATGTTCGGAAGTGTCACAAATGTCAAATATATGCAGATCGAGTTAATGCTCCTCCATTTCCGCTGCATAGTATGGTATCTCCCTGGCCTTTCTCAATGTGGGGCATGGATGTTATTGGCCCAATTAATCCTAAGGCATCCAATGGTCATCGTTTCATTTTGGTGGCAATAGACTATTTCACTAAATGGGTGGAAGCCACTTCATATGCCAATATCACACAAAAGGTGTTTCTCAGATTTATCAAAAGAGACATTATTTGTAGATATGGGATTCCAGAAGAATTATCACAGACAATGCTCCTAATCTCAATGGTGCAGAGGTTCAGAAGTTCTTTGAGACTTTCAAAATCAAGCATCACAACTCAGCTCCTTATAGGCCTCAAATGAATGGTGCGGTTGAAGCAAATAAGAATATCAAGAAAATTGTTGCCAAAATGGTGGTGAATTACAAAGATTGGCATGAAATGCTGCCATATGCTTTGCACGCTTATACCAACATACGATCAAGCACAGGAACAACTCCTTTCTCATTGGTATATGGAATGGAAGCTGTATCCCCTATTGAAGTTGAAATCCCATCATTAAGGGTTTTGATGGAGGCTGAGTTAGAAGAATCTGTGGGTGAAAGCTCGTTATGAAAGTTGTATGATAGAAGAAAAGACAGCCATTTGTCATGGCCAGTTGTATCAAAGTAGAATGGCTAAGGCTTTCAACAAGAAAGTCCGCCCAGGGATTTGTATCCAGGAGATTTGGTTTTGAAGAAAATTCTCCCTAATCAAGAGAGACACCGAGGAAAATGGGCTCCAAGTTATGAAGGTCCTTACATTGTCAAACAAGCATTTTCAGGAGGGGCATTGATTTTGCAAAATATGGATGGACAAGAACTACCTAGACCGTCAACACTGATGCAAGTCAAAAAGTTTTATGCTTGAAAAGATGCTGTGAAAGCTCATTGGGTCTAAACTTGAAGGAACGGCCTAAATGAAAGCTAGGATGAGAAATAAATAAAAATAATAAAAGCCCGTTAGGTCGAAAACTCAAAGAGCGGCCTAAGCAAAAGTTAGGGTAAAAAGAAAAGAAAAAGCCCGTTAGGATGAAAACCAAAAGGGCGCCTAGGCAAAAGTTAGGGCAAAATAATGAAGCATCATCTCAAACAATTTACACTGGGGCAACTTTCTGTTTATGTGTCTTGTGAGCCAAGCATACCAAGATTGAAACTGGGGCAATTTTTGGAGATCAAGAGAAGGAAAGATTGAAGGCTCAGAAATAGATATAGTGGCTATAGCATCCAATTTGCTACAAGAAATCAATTGAATAAGCCACTAAGGACCAAAACTTGGGCAAAATTTTTATATTGTTTGAAATCCTATCTTTTACTTTGCTCTATTTACTTCTTCCAACAATTTGTGATATTGTTGTCCAATACACCAAGCAATAGAAATGCTAATTCAGTTAATCTTTCCATTTTCCTCTTGAATGCATGTTCATTTATAATGTCTTGAGTAAGCATAAATTTAAGCTTAAACTATACGACCTAAAGTTTTGCAGCAATGCATTAATGACTAGCATCACACAGAGGAATCCAGAAGCTTCAATTAAGCTTGGTAGAAAAACAATCATCATCCTAAAAGAAAAAGAGATAAGAGAGAATGGGAAGAAGTGAGCAAAGTTACAGAAAAAGAAGAAGTTTCATTTGCGCCAGAAGGTCCAATAGTGACTACGAGTTTGATCGGTTGAAGTTTTCCTCGAGGGTTGCTTGACTATGGTGAGATTCCTTTCACAAGAATGTTTTTTTGAAAAAAAAAATGCAGTGAAACCATATTGCAAGGGAATGTTAATGACAAACTTGAAAACGATTCATGTGGTAAAACCTCTCTGAAGAAGCTTATGGTTCAAATGTTTTTCGATGTTAAAATGATCATCTCCTTTCTTTTGATTTTCAAATCATTTAGGTCCTTGGCCTATTTCTCTTTTATCCATTTCATACCTTCATGATCCTGGATTCATTCACATTTTGTACATAGACATCCTTGGCATCTCCATTTTAGCTTGACATATTTGGTTCACTTTTGTTTTTGAAAAAATGAAAAAATTTGATTTCATCTAAAATTTTTTTTTTCTTTTTACATTTGTTGATTTCTAAATTACCATCTTTCTTTCTATTTGGCCTCATAATTGCCATTTAATTTCTAGCGCCTGGCTTTTAATTCCCTGTTTACACCAAATTCATTGGTCCAAGTCTTTTAATTTTCGACGCTGGCTTTTAATTTCCTGCGGCTCTACCCTTATCCAAGTTGGTCGCAAGTCTTTTATTTTCTGCGACGCCGGCTTTTAATTTCCCGCTTGCTTGACCCGTATCCAGTTGGTCGCAAGTCTTTTAATTTCCGTTGCTTGTTGACCCGTATCCAGTTGGTCGCAAGTTTTTAATTTCTTCGCCCCTGGCTTTTAATTTCCCTGTTGTCCGACCCGTAACCAGTTGGTCACAAGTCTTTTAATTTCCTGCCGCGTGGACCCGTATCCAGTGGTTGCAAGGCTTTTCATTTCCCTCACTGTTGCTTATCCAGCGGTTCAAGATTTTTCATTTCCTCACTGTAGACCCATATCCAGTTGGTCGCAAGGCTTTTCATTTTCTGTTGTTGTTAACTCATATCCAGTTGGTCGCAAGTTTTTCATTTCCTATCACTTGTTTACGTATCCAGTTGGTCACAAGTCTTTCATTTCCTGTTGCTTGCTGACCCGTATCCAGTTGGTCACAAGTCTTTTAATTCTGCTTGTGGACCCATATCCAATTGGTCGCAAGGTTTTTCATTTCATGTTGCTTGTGGACCCGTATCCAGTTGGTCACAAGGTTTTTTCATTTCCGTTGTGACCTTATCCAGTGGTCGCAAGATTTTTCATTTCCTGTCCTTGTACCCGTATGCAATTGGTCGCAATCACTTGTTGACCAATATCTAGTTGGTCGCAAGATCTTTTGATTTTCAGCAGCCTCCACGTTGTAAATTTAGCTCTCCAGTTTTTGAATTTCCATTTGTTTTGACATTTCTTGTTATTTAAATTTGTGTCAAATTAGTTAATTTCTCTCTTTGCATGATTCATACATAGGTGATTTCTGAATTGTATAGTTTGCATGTGATTTTTGTTTAGACTTTTTCAAAGTTAGAATTCAATCTTTCTTGCATTTGCATTTCATGCATTGCCGAACAAAATCAATGTTCATGTCTTTACTTATTCCTTACAAAGACAATATGTAAAACTTAGGTTTTTCATATTCTCTTATAAGAAATGAGTAAAGAAGGGCAACTTGAACACTCATTTGTCAAACCAAAAAAATTTTAGTCTATTCATTTGAAGAATTGTTAGTTCCCATTTCATTTTTAGTTGTTATTTTTGTTAAGCCCATTTTTTTTAGTTTTTTTAAATTGTTAAAAAAAAAACATTTAGTCTTTTGTTTGTTTGTTATTGAAATTTTTTTTTTCTTTTTAGCCCATTCCAACTTTTTGTCTTTGTTTTGAATTGTAAAAAAAAGAGAAAACTTTGGCTTGTTTCATTCTTTTTTTCAGTTCATTTAAAGAAAACAAAAGTTCAAAAAAAGAAAAGAACAAAACAAAACGTGCACTGAAAAGGAATTGAGCATTGACCATGCGCATGATGTTGTTGACTTTTTTTATAAAAAGAAAAAAAAAAGAAGCACCATTTTCCTAACAACTCTTGAGCAAAATAAGGAGGTGTTGAAGTCATGTGGATCGCCGAACAAAACAATGCAAATTTCAGAAATAAGCGATCAAATCCCAAAATCAAAAGACAATAAAAAATTTTCAACAACAAGCATCTGCCATGTTTGAAAATTAATTCTAACAACCTATAAAGTGGGAATCCAAGCACCTGAGAGGACCATTCTCCATTCCAGCCTTCACCATGACCATCATCAAATCTCTAACACAGTAATAGCCACCATCATCTCCCTCTTTCCAAATCATCCTTATTTAGAACCATTACTAGCCCAACTCTTTCAACACCCAAGACAATCTGATCATCTCACTAAAAAAAATCACCACCAACCAAACACAAAAAAAATAAAAATAAAAAGGGAACCAAGAGATTCAACCCTTCTTCCTCATAGCCTTTGCCATCATCCCATTCCATCATCATCATTACAACCCTTCCACCATCGTCACGCCCACCTTTTGGATCGAACCACCATTGATACATACCACCCGCAGCCCACCGTGAACCTCCTCCCTGTCGCATGCCCGCGCCAACGTCGCTCGCGCCTTCACGGTCGCCGCCAAGGGAAGCTCGTGCGCGGGCTTCGTTCATGCCCCTCTCCCCTCCACCGTCGCCTTGAGTGAGCGGGAGAAGCACCGCGCTGACGCGGCCTCGCCCCCGCAACCGTTCCAGGCGAGGTAGCCTTTTCCGCCGCGAGAGCCGCGAGCTGGCTTTCGTGGAACGGCCTCTCCTCTACACCACGTTGGTCGGAGATTCCCACTTTGTGCTGCCCACTCGCCGCATCGTTGCCCATATTTTGGTCTCCTCCTTCCAATTCATGTATAGCTAGTTTAGAATTAGGTTTTTTTGTTTTTTTTTAGTTCAAGGTTTCTGTCTTTGAGTAAAAAATTTTTGGTCACCTAGGCTAGTTGGGCTTAGAAATTGCTGGGTCTTTTATTTTTTGTTTTCTCTCTTTGCTATTTTTTGGGCTGGGCCTTTTTTTAAGTCTAGGATGTGGACATTTTAACAAAAAGGGGTGTTGGGTATTGTCATTTTTAGGTCTTATTCCTTTTAATAAATAATAATAATAATAATAATAATAATAATAAAAGAAAACAAAAAGAAGAAGTTACAAAAAAATAAATGAGAATAAACTACATTGGTTTTATCCATGCAATAATAATCATGATTGCGAGGTGGATGCCTCCTTTATGTAGTATCAAATTGTAAGGGTTTATTGAGTAGTTTAATGTTAACTTGAACTCTATGCAAAAGCGGATTTCTTTTTAATGATTTGTCAGTCAAAAATTCATTTTTAAAAATAAAATCAATCAATCAACAAATATTTTCTAAAGAACTACGTAACTTTGAGTTCCCCATTGCACAGGGGATACGTAGGAGCGGGCGATTCCGATCTGTCAAGTTCAAAATTAAATTTTTATAATTTATGTCTTACTTGTATTTTTTATTTTTTTTTTCATATGAAATATTTTATGTTATTTTTATATTATTTGAGAAGTTTTTTTTTAAATAAAATGTTAATTTAGCCGTGACGGCTTGTTAACTTAATATTTCGGACATTTTAGCCTGAAGCTTAATGATCCAAAAATTTCTTGAAAATTTATTTTTCCCTTTTATAAAAAAGATATTAAAAATATTTCATTTATCTTGTTTGTAAATAATTCATAAAATTTTCTATTATATTCAATTTAAATTGGTCATTTATTTGTTAAAAAATTTTATTTCAAATAAAATGTTAATTTAGCTGTACGGCTTGTTAACTCGTTATTTTAGACATCTAAGCTATGACAGCGATGTTCCAAATTTTCTTTAAATTTTCTTTTATTATTTTATGTTTTATTTTCTTTTCATAGAAAGTATCAAAATAAATTTTTATCTTATTTATAAATATTTATAATTTATAAGAGAGTTTTATTTTCATATGTTTAAATTTAAATTTCTTACTTATTTTATTTCAAATAAGGATGTTGATTTAGCCGTGACGGCTTGTTGACTCAATATTTTGAACATCGAAATCGTGACAATTTGATGTTTCAGAATTTTTCTTAAGAAATTTTTTTTTTTTTGATATCCTTGTAAATAAATAATGACATAAATATTTTGAAAGGTTATTAATAATTTGCACAATTAATAAGTACCGTCTAAGGACGGGTGTACTGGGGTGCGTAGGATTAAATCCCTACCCTTCTTATGCATAACCGACTCCGAACTCTAATTTGGTTACAAAGACCTTTTCTTTAAAAATGGGGTTTTCCGTGTTTTCCCAATTTAAATAAACGTGGTGGCGACTCTAATTTTAAACAATTTCTTTTTCGCCGTCGCGGTTTTCGGTTGCGACACTTAGAGATTATGTGTATCTTGTATTTATCTTTTGAGCATATAGACTATTGATCCTCATTTATGTTTTCCTTGTTTTTGAGATTCCCTTACTCTATGAATGACTATATTGAAAGGATCTTATTATTAGTTAGGATTTATTATGAATGACTATATTTGTACACCAAACCTTATTATTAGCTAGGATTTATTTATGATATGTTCTTTATTAGAATATTATGATATGGTTCATGTAGTTTGTATGAGGTGTGATTTACCAATGCCCTCCTATGATATATTAGTACCTTATTATATTATGATGTGGTGATATGTGTTGTTAAATGTTTATTATATCAATGATTTGTTCAATTATGTGTTTATTATTATCGAAATATAATTTCGCTCACATGTTGTGTTTGTTTTAATTATGCATGCATTAACGAATGAGGCTCTTGCCATTTTAAGTTTTGAAAAAAAATTATACTCTATTTTCGCCAGAGGTATTTTCAAGTAAATTAAACGAACAAAATCAAATGTGAGAAATCTAATAATTGACTAATTATAACGTACAAATAAGAAGTTAATAATTTGGGTGTTACATTTTAACTCATTTTCATCTATGGAACATTACCAAGACTTTTGATTTCAAGAAAATAGTTCTAACATATAGCTCTCTAAGGAGATGTAGGGTTTAAATTTAGCGGAATTCAAAGACTTGGATGACAATAAGGGTAACTAGTATAATTCTAGTTTCAATAAATTTTCTAGTCTTTTTATTTAAAACTAGGGTATTACAATTACCTTCAACCAATCATATCATCACACATAATTTAAATATATTTTATAAGAAAAAGTACAAAATTAATTACCATTAGTTAAAAATTAATCCTTTGAAAACTTATAATTATAATACATACATTATTTATTTTTTCTATTCTTCTAAATCTTGAGCTAATCACACTTACCAGTCATGCCCATTATTTTTTAAAAATATTTATTTTTAATTTTTTAAATAATTTGATATTTTTTTACTAGATAAATTTTTATTTCAATAAAATATTTAAAAACTAAGTGTAAAGCACACTATACATTATAATATAAAAAAATATACCTTATGCATTAAAAATTAATAAAGCCTAATATTGCCTCCTTGAACTTGGTTACGTTATTCATGATTTTAATTTGAGAAATTAGGGATAAACTTATACAATATATCAAATACACCAAATACTCAATAAAGTATATCTAACTATTCTTAAAAAACCTTAATGAGGATGTGTGTGATTTTTTCAATTACTAATGAACTAATATTTGGTGTGTCAAACCTCGAACTGATTAATATACCAACTATTAGTGTTTAAAAATTCTAATTTTTAAGTATAAAAATTAGTCAGTTTATGCTTATGAGTTGACCTTAAATGGATTAAGTGAAAACATTATCTTGTTAACACTTACAATATATGTGGGTTATAATAATATCAAATATCAATTAATAATATATTTATATATATAATTTGCTTTTAAAATTTTTACTATACTATCATGTTTGGAAAAGTTGTAGGATTATACTTATTTCAATAGTTGCTTATTTGTATAATCATTTTTTAATATAATTATTTGTTTGAAAATCATATTATATTTGGGCACTTTTAACTGAAAATTGGTTTTAAGTTGATATGTGTTTTTTTATTGTTAAAAGTAATAATTTTATTTGTGGTAAATGAGTATGAAGTATAAATTATGTTAGATAAATTTGTGTGGCAAATTACCATTGGTGATGGTAGGTTGGGTGTATATCCCTTTTATATCTGTGGATAGATTACAATTAAAATTATCAAATTGAAGTTTCCCTTTTCTTTTTTATAAAACAACTTTTTTTTTCTCCATATTTGAACCGCTTAAATTATTGACTTAAAATACCCAAATAAACTTATTTTTTTAAAATAGCTTTTTGGAAAACCAAAAGCTATTTTTCTAGTTTCCCAAACATGTACAAGAAAACAAATATTAATAGTAATAATAATTTATAATAATTTTTTCAAAAATAAAAGTTACATATTTTCTCAATTACTAATTTCAGAAATTCATGTTAAAATAAAAATATTTATTAATTGGTGTATGAAGATGAATCATGAAGAAAGTAACAAGAAGAATTTTTTTATTTCACTATAAAAATATGGATTAATATAAAAAAATAACTAATAGTTGAGAAAATATGTAATTTAAAAAATAATCACTATAAATTATTGTTATCATCAATAATTTGTTCTCTTAGTATATAATAATGATGAAGTTATAAATATATATTAACATTTTATATCATTATAACCCACATATATTTTATTTTTGTAAAAGATTAAAATATATAAGTTTAATAAAATTTATTTGGTCAAAAATAAAATCATAATGTAAGACAATAGAGAATTAACAAAAAAGATTAAAAAAATTAAAGTGTAGCTTATCTTAATTGTTTAGAGGAGAGAAATATATACTTAAAAAAAGGGGATAAAAGCATAATAATATAATCTCTTGAGGAAAGAGTTGTATTTTACAAAATTAAATTTTGATAAAAAATATTTATATGTATTTATAATAAATCGATATGGAGATTTCTTATCGAATCATGTAGGCAAGGGTTTTAGAACCAAGATTTGGCTTGGGTTCCATAGAATTACCCTACTTTTTATAGTTAATAAATCTTCATCCGGTTATATTTGCACTTTCATTAACAAAATCACTTGAAATTGGCTAATAATAGAAAATAGGAAGAGACTAGGATACCACTCTTTAGCTGAGAGGAAAATATATTACGTGTTATATTTAAGTAGATTCAAACATCTCTGTCATATATAAGACCATCAAGATATACTCAAAAAAAAAAAAAGCCACAAAAGGGAATAACAAGAAAAAAAAACAAGAGTTGTCATCATGGGATCTAGGGGGTTGTTTGGAAGTGTTTTTATTCTTAAATTTTTTAAACTGTTTTAAAAAATAAATTTCAGTTCAATTTTTAAAAACAAAAAAAATAGAAAAACTTGTTTGGCAATATAACTTCAAAAACAGTTTTATAATGATAAAAACAGAAAACCTATTTGGATAATTTTTTTAAAAAACAACTTTTAAAACTAATAAAACAAAAAACGTTGGCAAATTGTATTATGAAAAATTTTAACTATTATGTTTTATAGATAATATTTTCCATATATACTTAATAAATAAAGTTTTAATACAACTTTCTATTTTAAAAATAGTCTTAATACAACTTGGTGTCAATTTATATTTATAAATCGATTTATAAGCTATGCATGATTTTCTTGTTGCCACATCCAATTTGCAATTTGATCAATATCTTGCCATTTTTCTTAGCTTTCTCAGTCAAAAAATTGATGTGCCAGGCTTAACAACTATGTAGTCCTTTTCCTATTGATAATTATTGTCCTAAGTAAGCACTTTAAAAAAATGTTACATGGCCATTAAGCTACAAATGGATGCAACATAATCATGTAACCAACAAATGAACATAATTTATTCCCATCCATTGAATCCTTTGAAGGCATAGTCACAATTGTATACAAATATAAAAATAAAATTTAAAGGGAAAAAAATGTATAAATCACCTACTCTTCTATGTCCCCCTAATTTCTTTACTAAGAATACAACACCCTAAAGTTATACAATCAAATCTCAAAAAAAAAAAAAAAGCAAAAGCAAACAACAATTACAAGACTCTAATACAATCTTCAATTTTGCGTTTTCTCTTAGCTTTATGAACCTTAAGTAACTCCTCCATTGTTTCTACACCTAGAACAAGTTCCCAAGAGAAAACAAATCACAAATAAAGCACATCAGAATGGTTCATTAACTCTACCTTCAAAATGGATATAAGATAAAATAAAATCATACAACTCAAACTATATTGTGGATATAACATTCATTCTTGGTTAGCTCACTCTTCTTGCAATAAGAACATAATTTTGTGCTCCCTCCTAAAGAATTCTCAATCAACAGAACTACTTTGTTCATAAGTCAGCTTTCAACAGCCTAACATAGTAGAAATAAAGAGATTATCATTAGAACAAATTTTTTTGGAAACCATATCCTTGAGAAGGATTTTAGAAGCAGTGTACGATATTTTTTGCAGGAAGAAGCAAACAATAAATGGGAACTTCTCACACCTTTCAACTAGCCAAGAAACACAAACACAAACTAGAGTTAAACATGGTAAAAGGGTTCCCAAAACCAAACCAGCTAGTAAATAAATACATTGTCAAAATAATTGTAATTAGTGTTAATGAATTAGCAGCAATTAAAGGCCTTATGACATTGACTTCCCACAAGGTACCACCCCGCTTCAAGTAATGATCAAACTTATGTTGATGCACTAGGTAAAGTTCTATATTATAAGTAATTGCATAAAATCTTTGCTTCGTTGCATGGTTTTGCTAGTGAATAATGAGACATTTGCTAGTATCTAATCATCATGTTCTCTTTTTTATTAAAGAGACGCTGGAGGCATAATGGGATAGAGAAGATAATATAAAAATGTCACATGAGAAGGTAAGATGGAGGGGAATGAGATTAGTATAAAGCTTACATAATGAGTAGAGTTTTCTTCCTGGCATGCCTATTAACACAATCCAAGTATAGAAAGTTAAGTCAATATTAAGTCTAAGGTAGAGATCTACTAGAGAGAGTAAGCATCGTGCATCAATCAAGATCTCAAGGACCAAATAAAGAAACAAGTCTAAAAATTACAATAGAAACAAATTATTTTAATCATGTTGTTAGCCTATAAAAAGGCTATACCAATGTACACCTGGATAAAGAAAAGAACCAAGTAGGACAACTATTTTTGTTTATTAAATTCAGTCTTAGTTGTGCACATGCATGCTACATGATAGTGCTAATCCTTCCCTTCTTGCTATTCCTTAATAAAGATGAAGGCAGATTAGAAACTAAAAGAAGAAAAATTTAATGCTAACAAGAAGTTAGTTTGGGTGCATAGGGGTTAATGTCAAAACCATTATGTTTTAGCCAAAATAGGCATAACATGGAGATGAAAAGATTACCCGAACAAATTTTTACACTTGATTCAATTGTCTTTTGAGCATCAATTGGTTATAGGATTGATCATGACATCATTGGTCATCTATTTTGAATATGAAATGTTCAAAGCCCGCATATAAACTAAGCCTAAATTACATCAACAATTTTATATCCTCAACTACCTTGTGCTTTATGAAGCAAATGGTCGACTACAACTTACAACTTAGAATATTTCATCAATTTCAGAGACAGACGCAGCAGCAATTTTTATATATTGTCAACTACAACTACAACTTAGAGTATTTCATCAATTTTAGAGCAAACGCAGGCAATTTTCATATATTGTCAACTACAACTTAAAACATTTCATCAATCTAATTTAATATCCTGCTCACTGGTCCATCAATTTTAGTTACTGTCAACTACAACTTACAAAGAGAGAAGTTGAGAAAGAGAAAGGGAGAAGGAGATAATCACTGCCCATGATGTAGGCGGAGGCCCAGGTGAAGGCGGAGGTGGAGGCCGAGCTGGGAGGTCCGAATCTGCGATTCGGGAACAGGTGGCGCCCAATCTTGGCTTCACAGTGGCTCCTGCAGACTTTGTTATCCAGGCTTTACGCGGGGAGCGGCTGCGATCTGGGCAGTCCGCGGATCTCGGCTTTGCGGCTCTGGTTTATCCGAGAGATAGGTTGCGACGCATCTTCAAAGGTCGCGGTTCCAGTTCAGGGGAGCAATTCCGTCTTCACAGGTCGCGGATCTTCTGGCTTCGCGGAGGCGGAGGCGGAAGCCTTGAGCAGTGCGTGCTCACTGGAAGGGGATACCGCCAAAGGGGGCCGGGTCGGGTCATCACTGGCTGGGGTGAGAATGGCATGAAGCTAAGAAAGAAATGGAACAAACTAAAAGGGAGGAAGGTGAGAGAATAGATCGGCCAAAAGAGAAACTTGAGTTATTCACAAAATTGCCACTTTTTTCACTAATTTTAAAACAAGAAAACCCAAAAACATCTCAAATCTGTTTTTGGTTTTTAGTTTTTAAAACAAGCCCATAGTTTTTCCATTTTTAAAAACAACTTTCATAAAACAAGCACCCAAACAAGTATTTTTAGTCTTTTGTTTTAAAAAACACAAAACAATTTTAAAAAGTTGTTGCCAAACAAGCCCTAGATATCTATTCTCAACATCTAATAAATCCAAGCCATTCATTAAATAAAAAAGTCAAAGCAATCAAAGAGAAATGGTGGAGCTATAAGAAAAAATGATGATAGCCCTCTCAATAACACACAATAAGAAAGATTAGAATAAGAGAGAAGAGGAGAAAGAAGAGAAAAGGAAGATCATGAATGAATGATTTTCTTCGATTACACTTTTAAATGAGATTTCATATAATTATAAATTAAAAAGAAGAAAAAGAAGGAAGATGTTAATTAATACAACAATATTTTTAGGGTAGTATTACTCAATATCATTTTACAAATATATTTGAAGTTTATAATATCTGAAAAGTCAATGGAATTGATTATTGTCACTTTTTCATAATTCAAATATCATTTAATGATTGATTATTTTCATAATTATAATAAATTATTTTACAATTTTTATACCACTTATTTTCCTTCAATTTGATTTTCGTATAACAAGTTATGTATTGTTCATTAATCTTCAACTTTTTTGAGAGATAATTTTACAGTTTAATTTTAATATATTAATAGTGTATAGATCCATCCAATCAAAATCTGTCTCTATATGACCTTTCAAGCAAGAAATATAACATCATATGATTGGACAGTTTTTTTTTAATGTAGTTCTTCAAAATTAAACTCCATAGTTTTATTGGTCAAATATTTCATAACTATTATTATTTTTATATGATTTTTTAGCTGATTATATTGCTTAATTGAATGATTGCATAATAATATTTTACTCTCAAATTGTATTGAAATCAAGTTTTCGAAAGAATTCTGAAGAAAGAATATTTAATTAATGATGGTAAGAAATTTGTAACATAACACTATTTGAAGACAAGATAATGTTTTGAAGGAAAAAAGAATTTTCTAAAAAGCCATATTCAATCGAGCACTAAATACTATTTTTATTCGCATACTTTTTTCTTGTCCCCATTTTTAATTTGTGGGGAAAGATAATTACGTGGAATTATGAACTGGAAAGCACAATACAAAGGCCTTTATCATTATCTAATAACCCTTCTAATACCCATACATCTAAAGTGATTGTGTAGTGACAGATGAAACAAATGTTTCTAACCAGTTTTTAGATTGTTTTATCCAAATTGAACTTTTGGGTAACCAACATAGATTAGATAACTAGATTTGGTTAGAAATGCTGACTCTATCATATTCTTATGAAAATCGATGCACCTTTCTTTTTTTCCCTTGTTCTCTTCTGCAATAGCACTGCATAAGAGTCAACACTGATTATAACGTGAAAAACCAAGATGACAAATCACAAAAGCTAGCTGAACCTACGTAGTCTTCATACTAGTATAAGAGTAGCAAAGGAGGATCGAATTACAAACCAGTTAATTAAAGAAACTCTAATACCATATTATGAAAATATCATACTAGGAAATATCTCTTTCAAAAGACTAAGTGCCTATGTAATTTGTAAATTGCTTCTAATGGAATGAGAATGTATAGTACTCAATGTATTTGAAAAGTTTTTTTTTTCAAGCAATTAAAATTACTTTTGGGAGAATAATTCTTAAGATACTTTTCATTCTAGAAAATATATTTCTAAGATAAAATCTTACTACTATTACACTCTCATTAATAACTAAAAGTAATTTTACTTTATCATATCCACACAAAAACAATTATCTTAAATTTACTTTTGATATATGCATGCAAATCAAACACAAATTAATTCTTTTAAAAATAATTTCTACAAAAGTAATTCTTTTCAACTAAATTATTTTAAAAATAATTCTACAAAAAGATGAACCAATGGCAGCTAAGTTGATGGGTGGAGGTATCTAAATAATTCTATATTCTAACTATATTATTGTTGGATAAACTCCTTATTTGCACAAAGCGACAAACCAGCAAAAAGATTAGAGAAAATTGCACAGCCCAAATGAGAAATTAAAGAGAACTACAAGATCTGTTTGCTTGACGATGAGATCCTATGCCATCCACCTAAGAGTCCTGTACTTTCTCCCTCCATGGTATTCATAAACAAAATGGAGCTGAGGGACAACCTTGCAAAGCAATTCATCCACATGCTTGCAGTACCAAAGTCTCCATCTCTTAGAGAAAATAAGGGGAAGGATGACAAAACCAAGGCCAAAAGTTAATCCCAACTCAACACTTAGGAAATTCCAATCTATTGAAACATGCCACTCGTATGAAGGTGATGGTGGCAGCCCATCCACTAACTTTCCATTGTAGCAGTCCTTTGTTGGAGGTCCACATAGCCCTTCATTGCTTTCAAAGGAATATGCATCAAACGACTGAATTTGAGTGCCTGTTGGGATTTTCCCCACAAGATGATTAAAGGAGAGATTCAAGAATGCAAGGAAAGTTAAACTTGCAAGCTCATTGGGGATTTCTCCACTCAAATTGTTATATGATAAGTCCAAGGATTCAAGATGCATCAAATTTCCTAAATATGATGGTATATGGCCTGAGAAAGCATTATGTGACAAGTTAAGAACATTAAGTGCTCTCAAATTCATAAGCTCATCAGGTATAGGACCTTCAAGATGGTTGGATGAGAGATCAAGTGAAGTGAAGATAGTGGGGATTTTGATCAAATTCATCTGCGAACCTTTGTTGACAACTGCAACTGAATCCAGGTAGCGACCACCTAATTCATTAGCAGCCACATAATAAGCGAACATGTGATCTACCACAGAATAAGGTTCTCCTGCTAACAATTTGTCCACTTTCATCACAAGAAATCTGTCAATAACAGTGAACAGATCCTTGAAACGTATTGTGTCATGGTTATCAAACATGTTAAAAAATAAATCCCCATACTTTTCATGGATTTCACTTTCATCACCCATCATTTTTGTCCATCTTTTCAAGAGTGATCCAGGTACTGTACCAGTAAAACTATTGGAGGCTATATCAACAATGTGAAGCATCTCCCAATTACTAGTGTTGTGTTGGCATCCAATGGGACCATGAAGATTGTTTGACCTTAAAATCAACACTCGGAGGGTGGAAATATTGGCCAAGAAGCATGGAAATCCATCACTAAGCAGATTGTTCCCAAGATTTAAGACTTGCAGCCTCTGGCAGTTGGCCAAAGATTTTGGGATGGCACCAACCAAGAAATTTTCATTGAGATCAAGAAACCTTAGATTGCATGAACTTGAGATTGTATCAGAAATATAACCTGTAAGTTTGTTTCCAGCAAGATTTACCACCCTGAGTATACTATTCCTTCTTGTCAAACACTTGGGAATGAAGCCACTGAAGCTATTATGGGAAAGATCAAGCAATCGGAGAGTAGAAAAATTACAAAAGAAATTATCAATTTTTCCTTGTAAGCTGTTATTTGAAAGGGAGAGAAAATATATGGAAGGAAGGTATTTATCCATGTTGGGTGGGACAAGGTTGAATCTATTGCTTGAGTAGTCCAAATGGACAGCATATTTTGTGAAAATGGGAATTGACCCAGGTAGTTGATTGGAATGAAGATCAAGGATGTACAGATTAGAGCTAATATTTTCCAAGGGACCTTCCAAACCTGTGAGAAGATTGTTGGAAAGATTCAAATAAGCTAGAGAGTCAAATCTCCAGATCCAGTTGGGTATTATTCCATGAATTTGGTTGTTGGACAGATCTAGAGCATTTAGTTGGGGTTGCTTTCTCAAGAAACCTGGGAATTCCCTCAACTTGCAAGAACCCAACAATAGATTTTTCATAACAGGGAAGGATGAAAGGCCATGATCATCATTGAAAGTTATATCAACTGACAACTTGTTATTTGAGAGGCCCAATGTATGTAAACTTTGCATATTTTGAATCACATCAAGCCTTATAGTGCCATTGAATTCATTTTCAGAAAGTTGGAGGAAACAAAGTCCTTTAACTTGAAACATTGAAACGGGAATAGGCCCTTCTAATTTATTGTTACTCAAATCAACCAACTGTAATTGGGAGGAAGAAGCATTTGAGAATTCATCCAATGGACCATCAAATCCATTGTGAGAAAGTGTGAGCTCTTGCAAAGATGGAAGTGTAAAGAGAGATGAAGGAACTTTTCCATTGAGGGAGTTACTACCCAAGTTAAGGATGAAGAGATTTGCAAGTCCTTCCAACTGAGCTGATTGAATGGATCCTGTCAAATTATTGCGCAATAGTGACAAATATCTGAGATTCTTAGACCCATTGAAAGATGGAATCGGGCCAGTAAACTTGTTGAATGACAAGTCAAGATGAACAAGTTGGGTGAGTTCTGACACTGAAATAGGGAGTGTTTCACTGAATTGGCAACTTGAAAGATTTAATGCAGACAAATGCTTTAGATTGGAAATAGCACCTGGTATTTTCCCTGAGAAATTTGTATTGCTAAGGTCCAAGGTGTGAAGAGACACATCTTGCAAGAAGTTTGGCAAATAACCCTGAAGATCATAATTATTTGACATATCAAGAACAACTAGTGTCTGTATTTGGAAGATATTCATTGGAAAATGACCGCTCAACTTGCAACTGCTAAGCTCCATGACTTGCAAACTGGAGAACTTTGGAAAGAATTCTGGCACTGGACCTGATATATTATTCTGGCTTAGGCGAATTGTTAAGAGTGCTTGGAGCATTGACAGTGATGAATCAATTGATCCGGTAAGATTGCAGGATGACATGCTTAGAACTTGTAGTTTTCGCAGTGGAGATAAGGCTTGGCACCATTCATTTCCTTCAGCAGATATCTTCACTCCATCCAGATACAATTCTGTGATTTCTGTAAGGTTCTGCAAAAACATTGCAATATTTGGTTTCTCAAGTTTGAGAGTATTTTGTGCTGCAAATGATGTAGACAAATCAAGAGTAACAAGCTTTGTCAGCTGAGAGATCTCAGGTGGAATCTGCCCCTCAAAGCCAGCATTTGACAGATTCAAACGCCTCAAATACTTTAACCTTCCAAAGTTGGAAGGAACAAAAGAACCGAAACCATTGTGAGCCAAATTAAGACTCTGCAAATATTGCAAGTTGAAGACGCTTGCTGAGTTATTTAGTCCTCCAGAAATAAATTCCTCACTCAAGTCTAGACCAACTACTCGGCCTTTGTCGCATGTTACTCCATTCCATTGGCAACAATCACCACTTTGATTCCAATGGACCAATGTTTTGGATTTGGCAGGGTTGAATATAAAGCTATCCTTCAGTTGGAGCAACAATAGTTGCTGGTGGCCAAGACAGTGGCTTGTTGCTGCATCAATGTTGATACTCAGGTTTATCAACCACAAGGGTATGAAGAAAGGCCATAATAATAAGACTTGATAGGTTCTCATCGGAGATGGTTACTACAAGAACACGAGACTGAGAGGTTCAGAAAGGTGAGGATGGTGTAGCTAGCTTTGAGCATATTCCTTTTTATAAAGAAAAGGGTAAAATGCACTTACCTCCCTTGAGGTATCAAGAAATTACACTCCACCCATTTATTTGAAAAACCTATATTCACCCATTTTATTGAGATTATGTTTGGTGTTTTCTCTTTTATAATTTATTTTTTAAAATCATATAGATAATCTGGAGTAATCCGACGTGGTCGATCTTTGGACCCTTATCAACTCATTGGTTGGCTTTCAGTCCATATTTTTAGTCCAACACATAGCCCAGGGTGGCCGTAGGATGGTGCCGTGCTGTCATGGTGAGGTGTAAATTTTTCAAATGGGGTGGAGTAGATTTTCAAATAAATGGGATGGAGTGTCATTCTTAATACGTTAAGGGAGGTAAGTGCATTTTATCCTAAAAAAAAATGTTTGTTGTACAATTAAATTATATAACAAATACATACCATATCTTATCATCATTAAATGTGATGAATGATCTCACTCATCTCACTCACTCTCACATAGAGTATGGTTGGTTGAGGAGTAAAAGTAAAAATAAAATTTTTCTAGATGAATTTCATATGTAAAATTATACATGATGTTCATTTAGAAAATTTTTACCTTTATTTTTACTCTCTAATCAAACACACCCTTAAAGTGGTAAAATGTGTGATGCACATTTATTATGTAATTTTATTGTTTAGAGTTTAGGGTGCACCCTTAATTTTATTGTTTATTGTTCATCTAACGTTATTATTTTATAAATATTTGAAGGAAAAATTGTTGTGTAGCTACCAGCTAACGGGTACCGTGATGACTCACGTCCAATAGATCAACTATGGGTGTGGACTTCATACAATGATCCACACTTTTTCAACTATGTTTCATGGCGTGAAGAAAACTTTTTTTTTTGGGGGATGATCTAATAAGTCTGACACCAACGCCAAGCTCCGTCCTAATTACTCCATAACTTTTCGTCGATCTTAGTATTTATTTGATATTTGCTAACAAATTAAAGCATGCCGCGTTCCCTTTTTGACTAAGTGAACTAGTAACTAGTGACTATCAAATTGAGTAATAATATGTATACAATATTTTTGTATAATATATTTATAATTTAGACAAAAAGAAGTAAGGTGATTAACCAATTTCAATTTTTTTTTTTTTTTGGATCCATCATCCTGTACAAATTTTTTATGTATATGGTAAGTATATTTTATAAAAATGTTTTACAGGTATAATTACTCTGCTAAATTTGATTCGAAGAGTTGGCAATGCTGCAGGGTCTCAGCCTACTGCGTATGGCTTAAGTCAGTCATTTCCTTAAACCCATAAGAACGAACCCTTGTCCAACTCTGGGTTCACCCTAAATTTGGTTCGAAAAATTGACAAATATTGCTCAAGACGATAGCTGGGAATCAGATAACTCGTTCCCTTTTCCTGTACTTTCAGTTTCAATAAAATATTTTTTATAAAATAGGCTTTTTGTTTGTCTCTAATTAGTAATTACTTTTATTTGATTCTTTAATGTCATATTTTTTCTTTTATTTTTTTTAAATTTGATCTCTAATATTTCGCCGTATAACTAATGAAAAAAGCTAACGTGGCATACTCTATATCATATTTACGTGTGTGCCAGCGTTATATTACAAAAAACTTTAGAACCAAATTCAAAATAATATGAGATTTAAGGAATTAAATGGAGAAAAAAATAAACTAAAAACTAAATTAAAAAATTTAGTAAAAATAAATAATTGAAAAGCCTATTTTGTAATATTTTACTTGAAAGGTAAGTTTTTTTAGGCTTTACCATCATTAATTGAAAAATATTATTTGTACATATATTATATGAGATGTACGGACTCATATATCATTTACCATTAAATAAGGATTAGATTTACATAAATGAGATTCATACTCTCACATAATAGTAAAATAGATGCGAGTTGCTATAGGGTCATATAAATAGCATAACTCTTATTAGTTTATTATCACCACTTGTGTTGGGATTTAGGACGCGCATAGAGAAAAAGAGAAGGATTGCCCCATTTATCTGTTGTCTACTAGTGTTTTTTTTTCTGTTCCTGACCAGGGTATCCACCGTCAAAGGGTGAAGCTTAAAGATTTAACTTTTCCAAATTTAAAGATCGACCCATATTTGATTAACAATGAAAGGTCCTATCATTCAACCACACACCCGTGGTTCGCTTAGTGCTTGTTTGGTTATACTTTTGAGCTTGTCAAAAGTACTTTTGATCAACTTAAAAAGATAAGAGAACAAGGAAAGTTGTTTGGCTTTTATATATGCAAGTAAAAGCTTCATTCCCAGGAGAAAAAAATTACTTTTAGTAAAGTGAATTAATAGTACTTTTCATTTTCATTTCATTAGAATGAGATTCACTTTTACACTTATATCCTCTATTACTCACTTTTACCTATTTTATTATTTTATAATGTCTATTTTGGTAATCTTATCTTTAAGGCTATGCTTGATTGGAGGATGAAAATTAGGGTAAATTTTTTATGATTAAGCTAAATCATGGAAAATTTATCCTAATTTTCATTCTCAATCAAACATACTCTAAAAGTGATTTTACTTTATCAGATTTAAATAAAAACAATTCTCTTCAACTTACTTTTGAACAAATTAATTTTCTCAACTTTAACTCTTCTAAAACTGATTCTTCCAAATTTAATTCTTTAAAAAATAATTATAAACCAAACGGATCAACTGTTCAATCTTTGCACTTGCATCATCAGATCGAAAAGGATGTCTAAGATACTCACGCAACAATGGGATGTGATGGCCCTACGACTCAGGTCCAGATTTATTCTTAATTCCGTATATTACACGTTTGCAGTGGTCTCCCCATAAACTAATCTTCATTCACTAATGTTTGAACTGAATGTCATGATCATGATATCAAAGAATGGCACATTGTGCAAGTGAACCATTTTTCCAGTCATTTTAAGTAATGGCATATTTTTAATCTCATACAACAATATTTATATAGTGTCTTTTTTTCCTTTTTTTTTTTACCTGTTTTGCTTTATATGTCATCTTGTAACAAAACTTAAATATTTATTTTTATCTAGCATCACCGTATATATTTAGTGTACTGTATGTATAGTAACCACTAAGATTAGGGTGAATTACCTTAGTTTTTTTCAGCTCTAGTTTTACACCCAGCAACACCTCTTTATTTATAAAATTATTATTAAAATTTCTTCAAATTTACTAAAATTACATTGATCTCTCCAACAATGACTCATCCATTATATATATATATATATATATATATATATATATATATATATAAGTGGCAAAAAATACAATATGTGACATGCTTATAATTACAGTGGCAAAATACTCTTTTTAATTATGTGATGATAATGTTCATAATTATAATTTATGACAAAAAAGAGTATTTTATTCAAT
Organism: Dalbergia oliveri; assembly: GCA_030441495.1. Classification (NCBI taxonomy): domain Eukaryota; kingdom Viridiplantae; phylum Streptophyta; class Magnoliopsida; order Fabales; family Fabaceae; genus Dalbergia; species Dalbergia oliveri. Next base: position 21,480,549 of record JAMLFY010000005.1, on the reverse strand, counting down.
TTATATATCATATATGTCAAAATGAGACCAAAGGTGAATGAAAACAAACTCCGAGAAACTAAACAAAAAATTTTAAGAAAAAGAGATCAAGCAAAAAAAAATTACTTTGAAGAATAAAAACATAATTAAGTCTAGGGATGTTCATTATATTGGATTGACTCGATGAAGTCAAAGATACAAAACGAACTCATGGAATTGATTTTGAATTAGTTAGTTTAGGTAAATGATTCATTTTAAAACAAGATCAAACTAAATCCACAATTATTGGTCGGTTTCGTATTTATGATATTTCAAAAGTCCAAACACCAAACTTGATCACTCAACTACCTATTGTTCTTATTATTTCGAAGATTTCAAATTTTGTGCTTGACTTTACTAAACCAACCCGATCTTAATTGGATCAATTTGGTTTGAAATATTAAAACATGATAAAACTAAATCAACACAATTCAATTAAATTTAATCAATTCAACCATGCTTTTCCCTTAAATTTGAAGTAAACTAACCTACTTCCACCCCAATGAGTTCATTACAATCTATCTAAGCAGCTGACTAAGATTTAGTGTGTTTGTTCCAAACTATTTTTACAATAAAGTTAAATTGTTTTTAGTTTTTGAGTAGAAGCTTATACAAAATTTTTGTAGGAAATTTTTATAAAAAATGAGTTTTTCATTTAAAAATAATTTTTTATCAAAATAATCTAAAACAAACAAATCCAAAAACTAATTGGATGGCATTATTTAGAAAGAACTTAATTATACTATAGATTTAATTGAAATACACTGATAGTATAAAAAATATTCCACATTCATCTAATTATTTAATGATACATCAGTAAATATAGTTATTTTCCACTCCTATTACTTGAAAAGTCATATAAAAAAGAGATTTGATTGGATGATAGCATAAAACTCTCTCAATGCATCAAAATTAAATTCTTATATTATCATTTTTTTATGCAGTACAATACAAGAGTAAAAATAAAGTATACGTATACGCAAAGATTGTTATTGAGTATCCACTATATTTTGCAAGACTATGCTGATTCAGTTTTTTTTAGGTTGTTCTGTTGACTAAGTATTCAATTGCATACTTCAGAGGGAACACATGATTTCTTTTCTAGTTCTTTCTTTTTCTAAATTACGAAAATTCAAGTTATAGGATCGCATACTACATGTGGGCCCGACCATCGTCAATGGTGGGAGAATATTTTGTACAATGATAGTTGGCTGATGGAGTGGTGCAAAGACAGGCAGTGGAGCGAATAAAATAATTCATTTACTTTAATAATACGTCGCTATTCATAATTGGATTTGATTTTGATACATTCATTATTCAATTATATATTAACATATTAAGAAATATGATTGGCTCTTACATTATATTTATTATTTAAAAATTTATGAAAATAAAAATATATAATTAAATAATAATATTTTTTGTACATTAAAATTAAACTCTTCATAATTGATATTTTATAAATAAAGTACTTGTTGAATTTTCATGAGAATATCTTGCAAGATTTAGATTTGTCTTGGAGTATAACTTTTATAAGGAGGGTAGAGTAAGAATCATAACATAGATTACTTTTATATATGTAAATGATATAAAAAAATAGTATAATATCTCTGGCATTGACTTTTTTATATTGTTATTCAATCATGTATTATCACATTAGTAAAAGTTATTAAATCTCATATCCATTATTTAAAGAGTCATACAAATAGAATTAGATAACAGTTTAAAATATTTTTACCCTATGAGTGTATAGAAATTATGCTTATAAAAAAATCTGTAAAAAAAAAAGGAAAAATGAGCAGTGAGAAGGTTGTTGAAAATCCAATGAAGCGTGAAGGGCTTAATCAACCCAACCTAAAATCTTGAACCATTCACTAAATAAGAAGCTTGAACTGGGGGCAAGAGTAATGGGATTGACTACTTGACAAAATTTGGTTTGCCTTTACTCGTTTCTCGCTAGAGACTAAAGGTATCAAGTGATGAACCCCTCAATGCCGCACCAAAATAGTCCAAAATTTTCACTTAGCACTTGAGTGGAAAGTGACCACAAATGTTATGGAATAGAAGAGGAAGAAAACCAAATGGACTTGAGTAAAAGTTGAAGAGGACGTCAATTCACCGAACGCTATATTTGGTGAAAAACTAAAAAAAAAAGTTACTTGTATTCCCCATGAATGAACACCATATTGATCTTATATCTTATCCACCATTAAATTATATATGGATCTCACTTGAATAGAGTTCACATCTGTATTTCATGTATAGTGAGTACAAATAACCATGGAGAGAAAACTGGATTGAACCAGCTGGACCAGCTTTACGGAAATGGATCACCTGGCCAATCCGATTAGCTCCAAAAATTGAGGAAAGTCAAAACCGGTCAAAACTAGGAAAAACCGGACAATTGAACCGATTGGACCGATATATTTTTTTAAATTTTTTTTCAAAGTTTAAATACTGATATCTTATGGCAATCACAAAGCAAAAAAAAAAAAAATCAAAGAAGGGCACTAATAAAAATTGTTGGGTTATTAGTCTTTTCTCTTCATTCGCACGCTGCTCACCATAAACCTCATTGATCCTAACAAATATTGTTTTCAAATGTTTTGTGACCGTGTTATGAGGTTGAGACTATAGAAATTTTATATGGAGTATATTTATTTTTATAGACCTATAAATATTTTTTTATTAATTATGTTAATATTAATGATTTAATATATTTATTTATATTCTAATTAATAATATTTATATATTTATATATTTTTTTATTATATTCCTTTAAACCTTGATCAAATAAAGTTAAATCTTCTAAATCTTTGAAGATTCTTGGGTCCAATTTTCTCTTCTTGCAAATAACATAACTCAAAACTAAATCTGGTGTCAAGCCAACGTGGACAGCCTCACCATTGTTCTAGGAGCCCATTCTCTCATGTTGTTTTTTTGGATTAAAAAAATACCTCTATCAAAAATGGCCCGTGAAATCCGCTCTACATACATGAAAAGTAATACAGAAATCATAATTGTATTTATAAAGTGTGAGACATATGTGACTTATATATCATCTATTATTAAATAAGATGTAAATTCTATTTAAATGGAGTTCACATCAAATTCAATAATGAATAAAATGTAAGTTAATATGATATTTACGTTCTATGGTACAAATAATACTACTTAAAGTAGTAATGTCCTATTGCAAAGCCGAACCCTTGGGGAGCTCTCCACGTCGAAGGGGCATCGGCCATATTCTCCGACTCTGTCTCATGGAATTGCAAAGCAATCCTCACGCAGTAGTTCCCTTATTAGGTCTCTACGAAAAGAAAGGGGCACACATTCGTTCCCCTAAATTTACAAAAATATAAAAGGTTTGATTAAAGTATAAATATTTAATTTCTCATAAAATTGAAGGCAATTATTTAACTTGAAACTGTTAGAAGTTAAAATTATGATAAAATATTTTCTTTACTTATTTGATTTTATATACTATTAGTGATGAACTATTATAGGAAATATGAAGTTATGTACTTTTGTTAGTATTTATAATTACATTTCCAAATTTAGAATTTAGCGGACTTCTTATTGGCAATCCTAATTGAGAATTTAGCTATATATGATGATTTTTGAAAGTCCTTGATAGATATATTAGTGATCATGATGTACTAATAAACATATAAAGAATTGATATCTGAATCTAGGTTTGTTTTGTAAACTTATAGGGACCATTATCAAAATATTAAAGTCCACTCTTTAACTTAAATCTACTACTACTCCAATAACTTAAACCCAAAAATGTCATTGTAACACCTCAAAATGGATGTCAATTGGGATACCCATTTTTTAACCATTGGATGTGATGGTGATCCCACTCATCACATCATTCGTCACATCCAATAATTAAAAAGGGTGTTGTCTCAACGAATACCCACTTTTTGATATTAAAATAGCACGTCTCATAACTAAAATTGTTAAAAAGTATTTTATTTAATTATTTGATTTTTGGTAACAAATTAGCTATTTGATTTTTATTTAAAAATTAAAAATAATATCTTATTAAATGAATTTTATATATCTTTGGATGTTTTGCCCTATTTGATTGTTTTCTTACTATTTGGCTTGCTTTTATGTTGTTGCGTTCTGAAAGTACTGCTACATGTGGTGTCTATGTGGCCACACTTGAACTTAGTTGGTGTAGATATTGTGACCTGTTTTTGCTCTCCTCTATTTTGGAGTGGTTAAACCCATTTTATAGGTATGTTATTGGAACTTAGTTGATATATATATAATCTATTATACTTTTTTAGGACAAATTACACAAATCCTAAGGTCTATCAATATTACAACCACACCATCTTAGGTTTCAATTTAACACCCAATTTCCTTAATTTATTCAATTTCATTACAGTAACCTCACCTAATCTTAAATTATAATTTTTAAATAGTTTTAAAAATAGATAAAATAACTACTTTATCCTTATTAATTCCTTCTATTTCTATTCCATGCCATTCCTTTCCATCACTCACACCCAAATCCCTAAAAGCTCATAGGGTACCCACAACATCCCCAATGCCCAAACCCTCCATGATCCCCGCCGCAAACCAACCCAGGAAGATGGAATTAGATACCACTTTCTACTACTACGATGGAATTAGATACCATTTAATTGAATTATTCATATTATTCATATTGCTGTCAAGAATAGATTCATTAGATATTTTACCACTTAGCCCAAAAACCCAGTCACATTTATGTCATTGCTTAGTCAAACAAATTAAAATAATCACGTATTTTCCTCTAGCTTAAGCAACACCTCTTAATTTTTGAAAAGCAAATTTAAATGAAGACGTTTAGCAAGGCACCTTTTAGTCAAAACGATACTAAAGTATACTAGAAGTCTTTTAAGCTTGGCCCCTAGCAAGGTCAAGGTCTTGCAATCGTTTCTGAAGAAACTGGAGCTAGGGACAAGGTTGTAAAATAGAACAAGACGTGGCCAGTGTCATAGCCCCTTCATGTGGTTATAGATATAGAGATAGAAGATGATGGAAGTGTCAGTGGAGGCAGCAGAAGATGTCGATATGGAAGATACAGATGCAGTAATAGAAGATGATGGCAGATCCCGTGGATAGAGGTAGAAGATGATGAGAAGTGCAAACTTGGGTTTTTAAAAAATATGTTAAGAGAAGAGAGGTATGTGTCAAATTGAAATCTAGGAAGATGTGGATGTAATATTAATAGATAAGGAAGACCCATGTGATTTATCCTTTGTTTGATAATTTGTAAATAAAATTGATGTTAAATTAACCGTGCATAGCACAAGTTCCCAACTACTTCGACAGAAAAGTAAATTGTAAAAACTATGAGGAATGAAAGGTTAAAACGCTAAGATAGACACAAGACCATTGTCGACGAATGGCTTGAGGAATTCCAAATGTGGATATCATGGGGCAGTAGAAAAAGCTCACCAAGAGAATGTAAGAAAAAGATAAATAAAGTATAATAAAAGAATATAAAATAGGAAATTGAATTTTTTTAATACTATGATAATAAAGTTGTATTAATAAAATTCATAATCTTATGCATATAAAATATAACTAAATATAAAGTTATATATCTTCCTTCTTAGATTTAATTTAATTAACTTTAAAAATGAAGAAAATTTTTAAAAGTTTTAGTATAATTATTCTCAAAATTAAATTTCAAAGATTGTAATTTAAGTTTTAATTTTTCATTATAATGCCTTATGAAGAAGAGGATTTGTTTTTTTTTTTTTTGTTATTTCTATCATGTGAATGCTAAGAGAGCATTTGGTTTGCCCATTTTTCATTTTCATTTTCGGTGAAAATAGAAATGGACCTGAAAATATGTCTGGTTAGATTGAGTTGAAAATATTTTAATAAAAATATTTCTTAAAAAGGCTTAAATATGAAAATGCCAAATTCATGTTTCCAATATTTCCTTTGTTATTGGTTGAAAATATTTCCACATGAAAATGCAGCGACATCTTAGTAAATAGAAGGAAGGTTTCTTTGTTTTAAATGGGGTCCTGACCCATGCATCCATGTCTTCAACACTCTTCCTTCAATGATTTTAATTTTTATGTTCACATCACACTTTCTGTCATGTGCAATATGTTAGGACCCCACTCATCAATTTCTTTTTGATTTTTTATTAACTAATAAAGCATAACTAAACCAATTGCCAATGCCACACTCTTGTGTAACTTATATATTATATTATTATGTTCCTCTCAATTTTTTAACTATTATTATTTTATTTTAATATTCAATATATTAAAAATTTTATCATTTATTATTATTATGATAATAAATCCGTTATAAAAAATCTCTCAAGCTGATAAATTCATGACTATCACTTATAATATTTCTTTTTATGTGAAGGTATATATATTTTTTCTATTTCATTTACATTCAAATAAAATGTGAAACCTTTTTTAGTGAAAATTTAATTGGAGTAAAGGGATGAGCTATACTATATAATACCATTAGGCTAAAAATTTTATATTTAAAATTTGGAATAACACAATAATAAACATAGTTAAAAATAATACTGATTATTTGATTCACTTAAGTCCTTTTTTATTATGATTACAATTTACTCAAAGATCTTTGAAAAGGAGAAAAGAGTGAATATGCAAATCAAGTATATTTCAAGCAAGGAAAGTAATTTTATTAGAAGTTTCTTATTTTATAAAACTTTTTATTATGTTATTATATTATAAAATTATTTTCAATGGATAAATCAAATTTGAGAACCAAATATATACTATTTTATTATTTAAAATCAAATATAATTTTATTATCTTAAATTTTAGTTTGAGTATTTTGGAAATAGATAAACTAAACATATTTTTATTGTTTTCTCTTTTTGAAAGAATCTACTTTTTAAACCAAACATATTTTTTAATTTTAAAAATCTAAAAATGAAAATCCTTTTTAAAAATAAAAATAGAAAATAAAAATAAAATATTTTCACAAACCAAACGCACCATAAGTGTTTTTGGCTTTTGATCCTTTTTTAATTATTATGCTAGTTACAATAATAATAAGACATACAATAAATCACACATAATGATAATTACAAATGCAATTAAACATGCAATATATTTAAAAGAGAGAACAAAGCATCTTACATTAGTGATAGATTTTTTTTATTTTGATAGATACTTTGGTGATAGATAATGCATATATACAATCTAATAAATTGATTGATCATTGAGTTTTATAATATATAGAATAGAGAATATTCAAAATTATGTAATATAAATACAAATATATTTTTCTTTATTACATATTGCAATATATAAATGCAATATGCAGTGAATTTTATTTTTTCAATTTTACATGATTAAATGTTTAGTATTAATGCTTAAACAAATAGAATATGTATAACATGAAAAATTAAAAACATAAAAGAAGATCTAATAAATCATTTTTTAAATTAGATCAAAATAGGAAAAGTTTTTAATACAATACTCATCTAATTGTATTAAAAAATTCAAAATTTTATGCATGTAAAGTATAACCTGATATAGTAAATAAAATTTAATTTTAAACATTAGAGAAATAGAACTAAATATTAATTTAATATATTTTTAATTGAATGACATAACAATTTCATGAATCAAGATAAAGAATGTCAACTTAAATAACATAAATTGTATAAGAATGTAAATTAATAAATATGTTATTACTTAAGTTAAAGAATTAGTTTCAAGCATTAAAATGATAAAATAACATAATTTATATAAGGATATAAACCAATTTAATATATTATTGATTTTTTTGTTACATTAATGTATTATTGCTTACATTAAAGAATTAATTATAGTCCTTGAATTATTTTGAAAGTCGATGAACTCTTTTAAAGTAGAAAATAATTTATTTCAAAATGAAAAAATTCAACCCTTTGTATACTATATATTTAAGAAAAAAATGATTGCTATCGGTATATCAATTATGCAAACTAGTAATTATATTTAGTATACTATTTTTGGTGATTTAGAATTAATTTCTTTAAGTAAAATGATATTGAGATTCCCATTTACAATAAATGATATTTCAAATTATATAATACAAACATAGATGTAATACATATTACTATAACTACATGCAATGAATCAGATCATAATTAAAAATTAGGTGAATATTAATTACAAAATAATTATATTAAATATTTGAATAATATATAATTATAAATTGTATTTAATTTTAATTACAAAAGAAAGCTAAGAATCTATAATCTATAATACTAATATTCCAAACTCATATCGAGGAAAGTTTTCCAGGTGTCATTCCTAGGATAATTTAGGGCACACAATTTTCATAACTTTAATCTATAATTATTTTTAAAAAAAATCACAATCATAATTATTATATATCATTAAAATATCATTGAAGATTATCAACATTTAATGAAATATCTCTTTTATCATTTAAAAAATACATATGATGATCTATCTATTTTGAATGTCACCAAACCATTCCTTTTTTATTATTTTTTATAATCCTTTTTTTTATTATTAAAGATAGATATTTGAACAAATATTATCATATTTTATTTGCATATTCTTAAACTGCATTTTATCAACTTAATGTACTATATCTTGAATTGATTTATTATGCATATAAAATTATTAAAAAAATAAATAAAAATAAATAAGACAATAGCATATGCTAGCATGGAGACCCCAAAACAAACAAAATATCAAAACATAAATATAGAAGAGAGAAAAACTAAAAGCTAAAAAATAATCTTAATTATTATTATTTTTTAAAAAATCACCTTCATATCTCTCTATTATCAATGCAACCTAAATACGCTATATGAAATATTATGGCATTTATTGCAAACGGCTATTGAAATAAGGCTAAACAAAATATTATAATTGAAAAAATTGAACTTTAAAATGATAAAAAAAAAGAAGATAAAGGAAATGACAGTCAAATATATTATTATAGTATTAAAATACTATAGTTATAATATTAATAATTAATAATAACAAATAATTAGTTAAATGAAACAACTATTATAAACTTTTTTTGTTATAATAGATTATTTGAAATTGTTTCACCATGTGTCATTTTCTCATAATTTATATTGTTTTGAAAATTATTTTTACTTAAAAAATAAAGGGTACTTTTTATGCAAAATTGAAATTTAAAATGATAAAAAAAAAGAAGATAAAGGAAATTACAGTCAAATATATTATTATAGTATTAAAATACTATAATTATAATATTAATAATTAATAATGACAAATAATTAGATAAATGAAACAACTATTATAAAAAAAGTTGTTATAATAGATTATTTGAAATTGTTTCACCATGTGTCATTTTCTTATAATTTATATTGTTTTGAAAATTATTTTTACTTCATAAATAAATGGTACTCTTTTATGCAAAATAAAAGGTATATTTAACATTTCATATAATATGAATACAATTAATTACAAAAATTTGAATTTGAATTGAAAATCATATCCAATTAATATATATATTTTCACATGTACAATAAATATCAATTACAAAATTCAAAATCATATTTAAATAAGGAAATATTTCTAAAACTTCTAAAAAAATCAAATCTAATTGAATTTAGTTACACAATTTTATTGTCTCAATTTTGAATAGAATTTTATAGATGAATTTTGTGCTCTAACTGAATACAATTTTTTATGTGAGTGTTCTAATTGAATATTAATAAAGACCAAATTAGATATTTTTATCATTCATATCCTGAATTTCTTTTAAAAATAATACATCATGTGATTTAACAAATCTCATCAAATTTGATTTTTAGTTTTAAGATCATATTAAATTTGATTGATGATCACATAAAAAAAGAAATTTGATTGATGGGGTTTAATTTTATTTCAAATTTAAACTCAAATTAAATTGATGTCTATTCTTATTCATTTTAAATATATAAGTGATTTGTAAATCAAATCAAATTTTATTTTATTCAATTAATATGAATATTATATTTAATTTGTGAAAAAATTAATTTAAAGTAAATTAATTGAAATTAAATTAATTATGATACAACACAATGATTAAAATAATTGTGTTGAATAAATAAAATCAAATTGAGGTAATTTGATAAATTAACTTTATGTTTTATAGTCATCTAAATTTACTTTTGTTATATATTTCATTTAATTTTTTCAAATTTATACAATATAACTTTACCAATTCAAACATCATGTTATTTAAATTTTGAAGTTTTTGATTTTTTAACATATAATTTAATATTTGATTTCTTTACGATTAATTTGATAATTAAAGTCGGTGAAATTGGTGAATCGTAATATTTTTTATTTATGGGGTTAGTTTGATTCTATCTAAAAAACTATATAATAAATTTTTGATTCTATTTGAAAGAGATAATGAAGTAAAAGACAATTAAATAGGAGAAGATTGATTTAATTTAGAATGGACATTATCTACTTCAAATGAAAATAGTTTTAGTTTAAATATTTGTATGTTATTGCTCATTATTATGGTGTTTTTACAATGTCAATGTTTTTATTTTTCTAAATGAACCAAATGATGTTTAAAATTTGTTAAACTAGATGATTATAACCAAAAAGTTTATAATTATTGCTATTATGATATGTTATTGATACTTCCATTTTTATTTTTATAATTAATATTATATAATTAATAAATTAATAATGAATAAGTATTAATTTTCCTATAGGGTGAAAAGCATTCAATTTTTCAACATTAAAACTTTTTTAAAAAAGACTTCAATTCTAGAATTTACCTTTCTTTAAAATGATACTAATTATTTATTAAATTTTATGATACTCTTTTATATTTTGTTCATTATTTAATTATTTAACTATTAACTTATTTTTAAAATTAATTTATATATTCAATTTATGATAAGGTATATTTAATTAAATTGTTATTTCTTTTTAATAATAGCCAACAAATTATTTTTCAATATCACCCAATATTGCATTGTCAAACGACTAGTAGTTTTAAATTTTAGACAATTTGAAATGCAAAGAAATTTAAATTAGGGGTGGCAAGGGTGGGGCGGTACATCAAGCCATACGGGTTGACCATAAAATGGGCGGGCATCTTATTTTAGTTATTTGGATTAAAAGTCCGCATGCCATGTCAAAAAATGGTGGGTTGGCCTACCATCCATTTTAACTTAGATTTTAACTACTTTTGCTAATTTGCTCCAACCTGCCACAAATTGTCCACAAAATAGGGGAGGCGGGGTAGGTTGAAAAATTTTGGCAGTTGAAAATTCACTACCCCGTCAAAAAGTGACAGCTTGCAGGCTAACTCAATGGGCTTAACCCATATTGCCACCCCTGATTTAAACACTACAATTGAATTTCCTTCATTTTTAAATTCTTTTATTTGAATAAGGTAATTATATTATTTTATTTATAACATAAATAATTTGTTTTTGTAATGTAATTATATCATATTTTCCGTAGGTAATAGTACGCTGTGAGCATTGGATGACAAGAAACGAAGGGCAAGTGATGGTAGACAACAAGCGAACAACTGGCAGTGGATGGTAGGATGTGACAATGGGCAACAGGACATGAATGACAAATGGTTGCTAGGCGACTGGCGGCGTGTGGTGCATGGAGAGTGGCTCATGGCCGATGACAAATAATCAATAACTGGCAATGGATTGCAGCGAGGTCGAAGCGACAAGCGATCGACTGGCAAAATGGTTCACAACAAGCAATTAGCAGAAGATAATGGTTGATGAATGGTAATAAACTTGGTGAAAGTGAGATTTATGAGACAATGATAGGGGAATTTAAGAATTCTCTTCTGGAAGATAGAATTTGAAATTCATTTTCTTCAAACTTTAAAAATATCTCATCAAAATACTTGAAATTTTGAAATTTTTGCATAAGTATCCAATTAATAAAGAATTTCATATTAAGGCATCTGAAATCTTTTAAAAAAAATATATTGCCTTCTTGAAATATTCCGTTCAAAACACACTCTATGATATGAGAATTTTTGTCACCACCTAATATATCGAAGTTAATTTGGATTGATGCATTTACTAAATTCCTCACTCATGGTGTTGGAGATCGCCAGGAAATCACGGAGTTTCTCAGCGTTGTCACTGAGTTGGCTGTCTCCTTCCCTCTTAATGACGCCTTCCTGCGCAGGGCATGTCCTTCCATTCCAAGAGTAGATTCTTCAGTACTTCACCCTCAAAATTAAATTGTGATAAAGTTTTGATAATGACTTTTTATTGCATCGCGTGTAATTAATAAGCCTTTAAATCTTGGACTGGAGAATGTTTCACTTACATGTCAATCATTTAAAGTAGTTTGAATCTTAGTGGCTTCATGTCACCGATTTACTTTCATTTTGGAATTATAATATAAAAGTGTGCTTGTAATATTTGGATTAACTTACGATAAAAAAAATTTGTTTCAATAATCATTATAATTGATGGAATAAAAAATTAATTATTACAAATGACTTTTAAAATTAATTAATTATAATAACATTAAGTTTAATGTTTGAGTATATTAGTTGAAAAGTTATTTCAAGATTGTTTTGCACAAAAACTTTGGCTAGCTAATTAATGAATACAGTCGTGCTAGAGAATGTTCCCAAAATCTCTAGAGAATATCGGCTGGTGCAAAGTACTATCGATTCCTAAAGTATCAAGCAACTTACACCGAGTGTGGAATTTTGCCACTTGGCAAATGGGTCTTCAAACTATTCCAAAGAGTGTTTGGATGTGATCGAAAAGGATTCCTGATACAATTAAGTATAAAAGGCTGGAAAAATAAAGCACAGAAAAGATAAGATATAGAAAATAAAGACAAAATTGTAAATAGATTTGTCATTGATTCATTTTGTCTGTTTATAATTTAAGAACAAATATTATTTATAGACACACAATGCAGTTATTCAATCCTAACCGCACTATTCACATTCCTACATGTATATGTACATTCAGCCGAATGATTAATAATGTTCAACACTTAAATAATGCTAACTCGACTAATAGCCATCGTCTAAGCTACTTTGATCATTAGGTAATTTTTCACTACTCCTATTATATAGGGAGCAGTTCTCACTCATTGCTGCAAACTCTCAAATGGTTGTTCAACCATTTCTTCACTATCTGATTTAAAAATCACTTTTTTCAGTTACCCCTATTTTCTAGCAAATTGTTGTAAACTTGGTCTAAAATCTCCTTTCAATTTCTAAAGCACTTTTCAACCAATGTCCATAAGTGATTCGAGGGTGGCACACTATCATGAGGACCAAGGGCCAACAAGGAATCCATTCCTCAAGCTAACGACTAATAATGTCTTTATTCAGTTGACAAATATTCAGTCATTATCAATCATAAAATCTCAAAGACACTTTATATCGGTGGCTAAACCTCTTTAAAGCCTTAAAAATGGTTTTAATGAGTACTCGGTTAAATTTAACACAACGAAAATAGAAAAATAGTTAAAGCAGTATCGAAACAACATTTTTCAAAGGCAAAATTACCTCAGTAGGTAAACCCAGGTTTCTATGTCAAAGCTCTCATCTTGGGCTTTCTGTTAATATTCATAAGATCAGCCACGGGCCAATTAAAGCAGAAGCTAAGTATTTTTTTAGCTTTTTGTGGTTGCTTTAGGCTAGTTTTTCTTCGGCAACACCGTTCACGTGAGAATTATCATTAGCCACTCATTTATTGTCCAAATACTCAATTGTTGGCTAATTTTGACTCTTAATTCCCTTACTCAGCTATTCTCTCCTTGACCATAAATCCATCATTGAAAATCCATAAATTTTGCGTGCCAACAAAGATAAGATTATTTTTTAATGCAAATATATTTTATAACTAGTAAACTTTATGACCTAATTAGTTTTTAATGTATAAGCTACTTATATACTATTTTCTTTTTATATTTCCTAAGATAAAAAAATATCTCTTAAATAGATAAAAATAATTAAAATCATGCAAAATAATTCTTCTAATTAAATATTTCATAATAAATAGTACTTTAAAATAAGAACTTAACATTTATATATGATCAATGTAAAAAAATTTTGCACAGAGTATGTCAAATGCTTGATGTTTGCTTTTGCTTTTCTCATGAGTTAAGCTGCCTCTAATTATATAAAAAAAAAACTATCCTCATTTTAAAACTACTTAATTAATCATAAGATTTATCAAACAAAGAAGAAGAAAAAAAAATTCAAATTTATGATTTAATTGGGGTTTGTCACTAGTATCCTAGCATCTTTTGAATATAAGACTTAATCTTCACATTTTCGAAATAAGGACAATTATTGTAACACCCTAATATTTAACCCAAACACGCCTAGGACGTATTAAGATTAATTATTAGTTATTACTTCCTTCTTAAATTCATTTGCAAAACTAAGCGGAAAATACGGGTAAATTTTTTTTTTGAAACTTATAAAACAAAATGCGAGCCAATGCGTGTGACATGTGCGGAACGTTGGATAAATCATACAGTACAAAAGCGATAAAGTACACTTTAGTCATAGAAACAACCATCATAATATTAATTAACATAGTTTAGTACATAACTGGAAATAAAACACAAAGTCATACCCATATAAGTGGGTAGAGCTTGCAGTACACGAACATAAAATACAAGAAAGAAAACAGGAAACATAAACTGCTAATACATGGAAAAGCCCCTCAAAAGATCGATCCCAAACCATGACTACTCCCTCCCTCGGTAAGGGTGCATCTCGGCGTCGAGCTAGCCTCCGCGCGTCACGTATCTCACTGCCCTCCCAATATCCATGGGAACTGGGGCAGATCCTTGAAAAGGATGAGAAGGGGGATCCTCCGACGGATCGACTCCAAGTGCCTCGGGCGAGGAACGTACTCGGGGTAGTCGTGCACGCTGAAGACGATGGTTGGGCACGGCTTCTGCTCGTCACGTGGTCACGTCCTCTAAAAAATCAGATCATTGCCATAAGAAGTCGGGGTAAAGTGAAAGCTAGAGACCGGAAAACAAACGGGCATCCCATGTATGCAAAAATCCGTACAGGACGACCCTCAAAGTGATAGGACTAGTGATTCGGATCGTAGTGTAGCTTCCACACGAGAGAGGGTGAGAATCTTGCTAAAGAATCTTAGTAGGGAAATCCTCTATCCTAGTGTCATCGTTTACGTCCCAGGAACCTTGGGTTTATTATGAAAAGGTTAAACATGCAAAGGTTTATTATGAGGTTTTCGCAAAAGATAATTATCCAAGGTTCGTGTCTTTTATAATGATTCTTAATGCATGTGTGCATCATACCAAAACATGAATGCATGACAATACATTAGGCAGCAAACCAATAAAACACATCATCATCAACTAGTTCTAATAAAAGTGGCATCTCATTTCTCAACTTGTGACATCATGGTATGTAAAAATAGTAACCGACCCTGATACTAGGCTATGAGCTCATACCTTAACTAGTCGTCACTAGTTCTTACTTATCTTCTTGATAAGCGAATCATAATCATAAAAATAGCAATCCAGACTCCAAGTACGGCAGGGGACCTAAGGAATCACCCATCATGGGACTTTCTTCCTTCTCTGAAATGCATCAACTGGTTAAGACCAGTGACTTTGTCCGCTTTGGCAGGCTAATGTCGATGCCCTCACGGTTTTACCTTCTCCTCACCGTAGCAGGAGAAGTACGTCTCAGTCTGCGAAACGCATCATCTGGTTAAGACCAGTGACATTGTCCGCTTCGATATGGCTCCACAACCATACTCCCCACGGTTTCCTTTCTCCTCACCGTAGGAGAAATGCGTCTCGGCATGTCACATATAAATCATTCTTTTCAAAACTTTTCTCAAGTCCCTCAAATTTGACGGAAATTCTGCAACATAATGACTATACTCCGAATTTCCTCAAATTTGAGTTATGCCACATAACTTAACAACACGTGTTGTTCTCATGAAATATTAACCAAGTAAATCTCTTATTCTTAGGAGCATACCCCTCCTATACTCATTTCATATCTCGCATTTCATGCATCTCAAGCATAGCATACCACATCATCACAACATCATGCCATAAATATACATATGGTCTTATGCTCATTAACATATTCACATCATTATGAGTATATCCACTCGGTCTTGTGCTCACATCACACCTTCTATCTCATGGTGTCTTATGCTTTGACCCTTACGGGTCTTAAACTTGTGTTCCAAATATCCTAACATCCATTATGAATCTTTAACACTCCTAAGGGATCATTACCTATAATTTCCTCTAAAGTTTATGATTTACAACATAACCAAACAGCACTAGTTATTTTGGGCAGAATTTTGCCTCATGATTACCTCCTAGAATCTCCGTCTTTGACCCTTTCTAAGTTCCGTCTTCGCCTAAGGCTCTATAATTAACTCCTAAACCAATTATGAGGGATTCCTACACATATCCACTAATTATGAACCATTTTTCTCAAGTCCAATTATGCTGGAACAGAATTTATATTTTGTGCATCTAAGTGTTCTAGAATTCACATTTTAAATCCTTTCTAGTTACTTATTCTTTCCTAACTTCCCTAAATCGTTCCTTGCTTCACTCAAACATAATTTTACACATTTTAACACCATAAAACAGAATTTATACAGTGGCCAATCAACCAACCGAAAATATATAGCTCATATAATCACATAATTTCATGATTTAAATGCATATAAGTTGCTAGTTTCTCTTGGAATCATTTTAGGAACTCAAAACTCTTTTAGAAACCAATTTATCTCATTAAAATCATATAAAAATGGGTAAGGTCAGTAGCTAAATTATTTAGCTCAAGGAATGGATTTAAAACATAAAACTTTGTTCATAAAGTTCCTTGAGTATACCTAAGCTTAGAAAAATTCCAAGACTTAGACTATGGGCACTTATGATTAGATGAACTCATCTCAAGTCCATCATCATCATCACAAGGCCGAAATGGCATTCTTGAAATGCCTCCATTTTCTAAAACTTTATGCAAGATACTTGGGCAAGTCTTTGAGCTCTAGGATATTTAAGTGATGACATAAACTTAAACATGATATGCACTTATTTTATTCTTCATTAGAAAGTAAAGTGAGAGCATAAAATAAATATGAGATGCAACCTTATTATTATCTTTAAAGATTAAGTGATGACTTGAAATATAAACATGAAATGCAAGCTTGGAATTTAAACATGATAATGCAAGTTCATTTAGTTATTCTTGAGAGTTTAGTGATGACATCAAAATAAACATGCTATGCAAGGCATAAATATAAACATGTGTGCAACTCATTTTATCTTAACTAGAGCTCTTACAAGACTTTAAAGGAACATTATAACCTTAACCCAATATGCATCTTAACAACATAAAGTGAGCTTTAGAGTTCTTAGCACCAAGTCTTCAAAGAAGTCTTTGGTTTTGAACTTCATCATCAAGCTCAAGAAAATAGACACAAAGCTCAACACTTTGTCTAAACAAAATACAAAGAACTAAGTCATATTCTTTATTTTATTGCTCATGGGCTTCAATCTAGAGTAAAACTCTTAGAACGGCCGACCAACTTTAAGGTTGGCAAGGGTAAGCTTAGAGCTCTTTGAAAACATAAGATTAATTTTCTTAACAAAACTTTTGTGATCTACTTAACATTTTTAACAAACTTTGTTCAAACAAAGGAAGAAGAAACCGAAATCTTTGAAGGGAAAGGAAAGGAAAACCGAAAATTTGAGAGGAAAAGAAAGGAAAATGAAAACATAAACAAGGAAAAAGGAAAGAAATCAAGAGCATGTATGGTCCAAGACCAAGTTGTTTCAAGCTTTAGAGGTTTCTCACATGACAACAACAAGCCATTATCTTGAAACCTCATCATCAAGCCAAAGATTTCCTCATAGAAAGGCCTCATGGCCGAAAAGAAAAAAGGAAGAGAGAAAGAGTTTTAAACCAAGAGAAAACTAGAACTTTTCTTGAAGAAAACAAGTAAAAACTTTAAAACAAAACCCCTACCTAAGGAAGTCTTTGAAGAAATGAAGGAAAGCTTGAGTTCTTGAAGGATTGAGAAGACAAAATCTTCTCTTGAGTGTGGGTGTGTGTTCGGCCAAGAAGGAAGCTCAAGGAAGATGATTTTTCCTTGAGTTTCTAAGCTTGGGAATGAAAAGTTTGAGTGTTTAAGAGGTGGTTTGTGGTGGTGGAAGGATTCTTTGAGGGAAGGAAAAAGAAGAGCAAGATGAAGAGAAATTGAGAGCAAATGGAAGAAAATGCAAGAAAGCTTGAACTTGGCAAAGCTTCTAAAGTGTAACCAAGTTCTTCCAAGCTTGGTATTTATAGAAATTTTGCACAATGGTGGCTGCCAAGGGGAGAAGGCCACGGCCTTGCTTGGTCTTTGGGGGAGGAAAATATCTCTTTGATTGGCATGGGCTAGGCATGGGCAAAGCATGGTTGAAAGCATGGTGAGGTATGGCTTGAGGTATGGCCTAGGCATGGCTCTTTGAGTGAGAATTAAAACAACATGTGGCACTTTTCCTTGGGTGAGGATTTGGCCAGAATTTTACAGCCAAGGGGAAGAGAAGTTTGTTCATGTAATTGTGGTTTTAGTGATGTGTTTAGGTGTTTCTTTGATTAAGGTTTTGGTTAGGAGTTGTAAGAAAGTGTTTAGGTGAGGTAATTGGCTAATTAAGGTTGTCAAGACTTGATTAGGAGGGTAATCTTGCTAGATTAACAATTTAAAATCATTCTTTTGGTCAAATGAGGTATGGCACAATTCCTTAATTTAAGGAATTGGAGAGAAAATACTATTCAAGATTCCATGACTAGGAATCTTGAATTAAAGAATGTAATTAGAGTTTAACTAAGCAATCTTAGGTCCTAATTAACCTTAATAAATTATTTTGACTCTAGATTAATTATCAAAATAAATTAATCTTTGATTAGAGCCTAATATTGCTTAGGTTTGCTTAATTACATCATTAGGCTCACTGTACACTATTCTAGGGGCAAAATGGTAATTTTACACTAAAACTGCCCGGGACCTTCCGGAACTAACATCAAAAATCACTTATAAACATCATTTCAAACTTCCTGGAAAAGTTTGGGCTCAAACGGCACCTTTACCTCCATAGAACATGGAGGGGTATTTTGGTCATTTTGAGCCAAAATTTCGAAAACGAGATTTTCACCTCAGATATCAAACACAACAGTTATAATCCCCTTCAAACATTGAGTTGACCCATTCTGGACTGCCCTTCCTTTAATTTTAGGTAAAAATGACCTCAAGGGCATTTTGGTCATTTGTACTCAGGATAAAAATTGGGATGTTACACTTATTCACGATTGCTTGAGTATTGTTTTGTAAAAACATGGGAATAAGTCTTTCTTTACCTTCATTTCTCTTCCATAATATTATATGATAATTAAAAATAGTACATGTCTATTTTTCTTTTATTGAAGTTGAAATTGATCTACCACTATCATTTTGAGATTCATAAGCAAGCTGGTGAAAATGGAAATAGAGGATGGTCAAATTCCTTGGGATGTGCTTGATATCATTTCCAAGAAACTCGACATTGATGACCTCTTTGAATTTGCTGAAGCATGCATGAGTTGGAGGATATTGCACAGAAGTTCCTGGAAATTTTTCATGGTTTCCCATGCACCATTTCTTATTCAACATTCTAACAAAGCTTATGCTTTCATTAGCTTATCTGAACAAAAAGTTTATCACTCAAAGATGGATTACTTACCTTATGCTGGGTGTTCTAGTTGACATCTTGTCATGGCAAGCAATAAAGCAATTTTACTAATGAATTCTTTTAATTTACAAGAAAAATAAAGGAAATCAACATATTAGCCCTTTTTTTAGCGTCTACTTTCTTTGTTGTCCCTTACCTGCATTTGTAAATTAAAGGTTCTGAAGAGTTTATCTTAGTGGCTTTGTGTAAGGTATCCTACAGTCTACATATCTATCATTCTCAAAACTCTTGATGGGCAACTTTTGGTGGTTCATTTTAAGCATGAGAAAATATTGGAGGTGTACAAGATAGATTTCTCAAGCATGGCTTGGGTTAGGTAGGAAAATTTGGGATATCTTGCATGGTTTTATGCTAGGCACAAAAGGTTGAATGCATTGAGCGACCTCGGCAAGTGTTAGGATTTTGATTGAAATAAGTCCCACATTGCTTAGAATTGCAAAGGAAAAGGGTTGCCAAGGCTATATATATAGAGCCAAGTTCCTTATTTCAATTCGTATAAGTTGAAACACTTTAAGTTTGTATTTGACTTTTCTTTCTTCCTCTATACACTTTTCTTTGAGTGTTATGAAGTGTAGTTCAGATATTTGCTTTGGAAAGTGTGAGTGTACTGGGGGTGTGAGTGTTTGAGAGAAAAGTCTATGTATTGTAATTATTTCACATAATGATATTCTTTGTTATTATTTGACAACAACTGTGATTTTTCTTCGATTTTGGAGTTTTTCATATTAAATTCTTGTGTTATGATTATATCCTTTTTATTTCTCTGTCTAGGGTAATTCTCAAGGAGGGAAAGTGGCATTTTTTCCAACAAGTGGTATTAGAGCTTTGGTTCGGTAGGATTTATTCTTAGTATGCTTTGCTACTTTGTCGATCTTCCACAGAAAAGAATTAATCCTTGGTGCTTGAGGATCATCCTTGGTTGCTATTGCTGGAAGGTAGTGTGATCCGTTAGCACCAAATTTCACCAAGTGTCAGATTGTTGAATCGGCATTCGACTTTGATCGACAACTCAAGCATCAGTTGAGGGTTTGGCAGGTTAGAATTGACAAAGTTATGTGAATTCGACAATGCCTCTGATTTGTCAAACAACATGTCAGAACCTAAGGAAAATCATTTGTGACTAGGATGGAATACGAGTTAGCAAGACAACATTGACAAAGTTTTTATTCAACGTTTGACAAGTCGAAGTTGAAGTTTGTCATTTGAGACTTAGAAGATTTTGAGATCAAAGGGAGATTAGTAAGACAACTAAAGCTAACGACAACTAATTCTCATGCTTGAAGTTCAACAAGTCGAAGTGGGAGTTTGTCACCTGAATACTTAGAAAATTTTGGAGGTCCTAGGGGACTATCAATATGACCCCAAGACAAGCACGTTCATTAATTAACAGTTCCTGACGGTCATGCAGGTTATTTGATGTTTACCAAAGACATGACAAAGTGGTGGCAAAGAACGAATGACAAACTAGAAAATCGTTAAGGCCACGTGGACAACATCTAAAGGTAGCTAGGGACAAGTGTCAAGATCCTAGAGTTTTAGGTTGTCTATAAATACCAGTTCTATACAAATTGTAAGGGGTTGGAATTTTGACTCACACACTCACTCTTACATGTCTCCAATGATAGAATAAAGTCCTGAGTTCACTGAGTAATTGTTCTTAACCTATTTTCCTACTTCCTTAGGATTAATTTGTCTTTAAGTTTTGTCCTTAATTTCTTTATAATTTCTGTATTTTTTTACATTTGTCAATCAATTTACATTCTCCAAGTTCTCCTTCTTCTTTAATCTGTCAAACATAACATTCACACAATCACAACACAAGCCACTTTACATCACATTCCATTCCGTTCTCATTTCATAAAAAATAGTTTAACACTCGATTCTTTTTTGTGGAGAACCCAAGAGGAGTAGCTTTTTTTCCTCAATCGAGATTTTGAAAAGCAAAGACTATCATCCAAACTTCTAAGTTTGTCGATCTACACATGGTTTAGAGCAATATGGCCTTCTACACAAGGAGATTGTCAATTATTTGTTATTGACATTATAAGTGTCAAAATTTGCTATAAACAATCCTGAGAGTGCAATTTGGAAGGTTTCTGCTAGGGAAATACTTGGTATTTAAATATGTCTATTATGACCAGCCTTTCTTTACAAGGAACCCTCTTGGTGCACGATTTATAGTTGATTTACACTATTTTAGTATATGATTGCAACAATGTCAAGTTTTTAAAGTGTTGTGAAGTTTGACATAGAGAAATTTGATGGAATAATTTGTTTTGGCTTGTGCAATATACAAGTCAAGGATGTCTTGATACAATTAGGATTGCACAAGGCATTGAAAGGGAACATTTTTGGCATGAATGAAGAAAAATGGAAGGAATTAGATTTTCCTGTGTTTGGCTAAGAATGTTCTTGCAAATGTTTGTCACGACTCACCTGAGAAAACGTGACCGACACATGAAGGATTGGTTCTTCAGGAAGCCTCTGGTAATGTGGCTGGCTAAGATGTATAAATAAATCAAATATATTAAAAAGATCTCAAGTTTAACTAAATTCCATAATTCTGAAAAATATTTCCAAAACATAAATTCTGAATAAGAAACTGTGTAATAACCATAATCCAGGCCGAAGCCAAACATAATTAAATAAATGACTGAAATTTTGAAAATAACTAGAATGCATGTCTGGATCCTGCCTACACAATTATTGGAGCGCTACTAAACTGACATAACCAATACTAAGCTCCACTCCAAAGCGAAGCTCACCAAAGAAGCTCTGGCATTACTAGGAAGGATCCTGGCAACTGAACCTGAGTTATATTTGTAGGGGGAGGAAAAGAGGGGCAAGTTCATCAAAACTTAGCAAGTGAGCCTCCACCCACAACCCACATGGGACAAAAAAAAATACATAACATATACATGCAACTGATGTAAAACATTTTATATATAGTCACATATAACTATACTGAAAAAATAATTTAACTAAATCCATGACAATAACTAGTAGAGAAATAGGAGATGCTCTATACATAAATGTCCTGGGTGATAGTTGAATCTAAGCCAATGACTAATCTAATGGGTACTTAACTAGATCCCATAAATGGATACCACACTTCCTTACCGTGGGTGAGCTACTAGTCCTCTAGTGGACCACTTGGTACCAAGGTTAACTATCAATCCTATGGCCGTTAACTTGTTGATCTGTTTCTCATATTTATTGGCTAAAAACTAATAGCAACAAAATTCACGTTCTTACTATTCATACAAAATTGGGATTCATAAAATTTTCTAGCTGATAAAATAAATCTAAATCATACATACAAAAAATATGGTCCCATGAGTTTTGTAAAATAATAATTTGTCATGATAACTACAAAACAATAATTTTCTAAAATTTCTATAATCGTAAAAGCATATTTTTGGCATAAATCATTCAAAAATTTCATAAATAATTTATATAATATGGGAAAAATAATAACAATGACCAAAAGTATGACCATGAGTTTAAACCCATTCACCATTGGTAGCCAAGAGTGTGCTTCCACTAATAACTTGACTCTGGGAGTAAGAATAGCACCGATAACTACCAAACAATATAATGAAAATATAAACAATTTGATTTTATCACCCAAATGAGTTTGGGATGGTAGGGAGGAAGAATGTTGCGAGAAATCATACCTGATAGTATCCAAACTCACAAACCAGATAAAAAGGTGAAGGAATTGGCTAAATTCCATGAAAATAAACTGAAGAGATTAATCAAGAGAAAATTGAGAGGAACCACGTTTTTCTTTCTAAGGAAAATTTCTTCGACCGGTAGTTTTAGGAAAATATTTAGAAGTATTATGATATGTCAAATATGTACTAGTGCTATAAAATAAAAACACAAGCAGGACAAGCTACACAAGAATGCACTCCGCACAACTTGGTTAGTTTCAGCAATTTGAGTTCCTAAACTTTTGGTTTCACGCTACACGTACATGATGAGATCTAACATATATATATATATATATATATATATAATAATATTATTATTAAAATATTAATCGTGCAACATGTTCTTTTATATATATATATATATATATGATAATATTACTAATAATAACACCAATTAATGATAATAATGGTAATAAGTACTAATAATGATAACAACAACGATAATATATATGTATATATGATGATAATAATAATAATAGCAATAACAATTCAGATACTAATAAATTTCGTATTTGGGATATTACATACTACCCCCTTAAAAGATATTTGGTCCCTATCTAAACAACATACCCTAAAAGGTGGAAAAAGATGGAGGTACTTGATTTTCATGGCTTCTTTCACTTCCCAAGTCGCTTCCTCATTGGAATGGTTCCTCTAGATAACTTTCACTGAGGCTACCTCCTTTGAATGAAGCTTATTGATCTGCCTATCCACGATGGCAATTGATTCCTCTTCATAGGACAAATCCATTGACGGAAGAGATTGTCGGTGTTGACAATGGAAGTTAAAGCTCGTTTTTTCAATCAATGTGAAGATTGTTAGGATATATATATAGTGTTGACAACCATCTTCCTTTGCAATTCTTAAATGTGGGACTTATTTCAATCAATGTGGAAATTGTTAGATGATTGAAATAAGTCCTACATTGCTCATAATTGCAAAGGAGAGAGTTGCCAACACTATATATATAATGCCAAGTTCCTCATTTCAATTTGCACAAGTTGAAAATACTTTAAGCTTGTATTTGACTTTTTTTTCTTCATATGTACTCTTTTCTCTAAGTTTTGTGAGGTGTAGTTCATATATTTGCTTTGAAGAGTGTGTATGTATTGGGGGTGTGAGTGTTTGAGAGAAAAATCTATGTATTGTAATAATTTTCATATAGTGATATTTTCTAGTTATCGTTTGGTAGCGGTCATGGTTTTTATCCAGTTTTAAAGTTTTCACGTTAAATTTTTGTGTTGTAATTGTGTCATTTTTATTTCCAAGTGGTGGGGATATGAAACAAACTCTATCTATTACATTGATTGCATATCTATGGAATGCAAAGTGTATTCAATGAAGAATGAATTGAAAAAATGCATCATGTTTTATGGATTTCAAGTTCCTCCTATGTCAAGATTGCATACGTTGGACATGGATAGGTGTTTTCGACATGTTCAAGATGAGGTTGATATTCTAAGAGAGAACGTACAGCCCACATATATAGAAGACATGACAGAACATTTTAATCCATCACTTGGAAAAGTAGCAAAAACGAAAATCTATAGCACCAAGACAATCACATAAGCCTATAAGTGTTTTGAGCTTCACTGTCAGAACTCTTCAATTTTCTCAAATTCAGTTTTTGTAGTTCTTGTGAGTGAAAAAGGCTAGAGAGCAAAGTAAGTAACTCAAAGAACAGTAACAAGTGTCTTGAAAAAGCCATTAAGAGAGCGAATCTTTGTTGGTGAGGAAAAGGACTCGTGTATATTGGTGAGCTTGAAGAGGCTCTTTGTAAAAGACTACTTTTGGGGAGTTTGGAGAATTTGTTTGGCATATTAGTCTTGAATATGAGAGTGAATAACTAGATAGAAAAGGTCATTGTGTGGTGTAATTTGCTTTTGTCTTTAGTAGAAAATCCAAGGCGGTATGTGTACTGGATGTAGATTTTACATTGGAATTGAACCAATATAAAAATCATTAGTGCAAACTCTTCTACTCTCTATCTCCTTTTTAGACTTATTTATATACATCGCTCTTAATCTCTGATATAGTTTTGATATAAATCACATAATTATTTCAGTCAAAAGTCTCATAAATATTTAATAGACTTTTTTTATTAAATCTTGTATATTACCTGAGCTTTTTTATTTGAGTGTTTAGTGTGCAGGAAAAGTTTTTTAAAATACCAAGGACTTGATTCAAACCCTCCCTTTCTCAAGTCCTCTTGTACCATCAGATATCGAATTACTGTTTTTAAGATTTATATGTCTAATTACTGGTTTAAGGCCTGGTATAGAAATGCAACATGTTAAGGATGTTTAGAAAAAGTTCCAACATGAGGAGCTATGCCTATTTGGACTTCGTGAAAAATTTGGCATACTACTACGATTTGCTTTTATTGCATTGTCAAGTTCAGAATAATGCTGCTCTCCTTTTCGGATTGGGTTAAACTCTTAGGTTTTCTACACGTGAAGTTTTGAGTTTTCTTGCAAAATGGTTTGGAATTGTTTGCAAATTCTATTCTGGCAATGATTCATAATTTTTCTTCTGACATATATTAAGTGGGTGTTCATGTTTTGCTGCAACTGATTTGGAAGGAATTTGAACTTATTTTTTGGTTACTATCTGCCTTCAATGATGCAAAACCTGGATGAAATCGGAAGGATCGGAGATTTCAAGCACAAAGGAGAATGTGTGTGTACTACATTGAATTCAGGTGTCTTAATTATAGGTGTCTGTTTTTAATCGGTACCACAAAAGCTGAGTAATATTCTTGGACTTATTCGGTGGCAAGAATTGGTGTGTTTGCTGATTTTTTATTTATGTTACTTAAGGTGATTATGATGGTGTTTTTTGATAGACTGATTATGTTTGTTCATTTAGTTTGGAAATAGGAACCCCTCATGTAATGGGTTTCTCGTGCATCTTCATAGGCTTCTTTGGGGGTTGTGTAAAATTTCCGATGTATACTATTGCAAGGTTGTGAGGACATAATGTTTTGTTTTTGCTCCCATGTTGGGGTTGTGTCCTTTATTATCTGCAAAATAAACGTGTGTGTCTTTAATTAGTAGTAGTTGTTCTGGTGCTGATGTGTTAGAAGGGCATATCCATCATATTTTTGGTGTAATGTGCCCCAAAGATTGACAGTAGTTTTAATATCATATTACATGGTTAATATTATGCGGTATAAAATGAGTTCTAAATATTTGTATTGTTATAATTATGATTCTTCTTTATGTTATATTACACAATCAAACCTTGATACAAATTTTATAATTATTCATTAATTTATTAATGCATTAAATATATATTTCACAGTGATAAAATCCAAAAATAAATTGTTGCATTAAACTATATTTAAGAAAGTGTTTACAAATAATATTCTTATAATTACATAACTATATGAAACTAATTCAATATATTTATTATATTAATATACTTTATATTTTAATTATTTAATTTTTCCGTGCATAGCATGGGCATATACACTAGTCAAGATCTAAATCGAGCTTTTATTTTTTTTCTCGCTTTAAAACACAAAGCATTTTCCTTTTATTTCATTTTACTTTTAGGTAATATCCAAAGTATTTTAGGATGTGAGAATGTAGAAGCTTTTAAAGCTTTAAGAGCTGTTAGTTTTAGTTTTCATTTTTAATTTTAATTTTCTAATTTGTAAGGAAAAACTGAAAATTCTAAAACATAATTTTAGTTTTAGAATTTTTAGTTTTTCCTTTACAAATTCTGAAAAACTGAAAATGAAAACTGAAAATTTAAACCAAATACTCAAAACTTTAAAGAGAGCTTTCAAGGACCTAATTGCCATGGGGTGAAGGTTAGAGAAGAGAATCATGAGTTCACACAGAATGAATAATTATCAAGTTTTTATTTTTAAAATATTTATTTTCTAAATACTAATCAACCAAAAGTGGGACAAGGTATATATACAGAAGATTTCCACTAATGCTTACCATGTATTCGCACTACTTTAATTATCAAACTGAACAAAGCTCTTATTTTACAAAGGGTAATACTATACTACATATCAGAAATAAGGATTGCTGTGGGATGGAATAAAATAGTATGACGGGCTTACCCTTACCCATCCAAGAGTCAGCATGCATGCCACATCATTCATACAAGAAAGTTCTGACAAACATCCTGGCTCTTCACCGTTTTCTTTTACAAAAGTTAAACTAGGAAAATAAAAACAAAATGAAAAACTGAAAAGCTTGTGCAAATTACATGATATATTAGCTACTTATACCATTTGAGAATTCAGCTGGGCCTCCACCTTAGGCTTCTGTACCTTTGCTCTCCACGTTGCTCATAAATGAACTC
Source organism: Dalbergia oliveri (assembly GCA_030441495.1). Classification (NCBI taxonomy): domain Eukaryota; kingdom Viridiplantae; phylum Streptophyta; class Magnoliopsida; order Fabales; family Fabaceae; genus Dalbergia; species Dalbergia oliveri. The sequence goes on along the minus strand of JAMLFY010000005.1, from coordinate 21,452,732 downwards.
TAGTTGAGGAAAGATGTTATGAAGCAAATCATCCACATGCTTGCCATACCATAATCTCCATCTTTTCCAGAAAATAAGGGGAAGGATGACAAGTCCAAAGCCAAAAGTGAATCCCAACTCAGCACTTAAGAATCTCCAGCTAATTGAACTATGTGTTTCAGAAGATGTTGATGGTGGTGATGTTGACAACCCTGGAACTCCATTATCAACACAACTGTTCGATAATGGAGGGCCACATAACCCATCATTGCCTTGAAAGGAATCTGCTTCAAAAGACTGAATTTGAGTACCTGTTGGAATTTTCCCCACCAAATGATTAAAGGAAAGATTCAACACTGAGAGGAAAGATAAATTTGTAATCTCTATGGGAACCTCTCCACTCAAATTGTTGCTTGATAGGTCCAAGGATTCAAGATACATCAAACTTCCTAAGGATGATGGGATGTTACTAGAGAAAGCATTGTGTGATAGGTTAAGAACATTCAATGCCTTGAAACTCATAAGCTCTTCTGGTATTGGACCTTCAAGATGGTTGCAAGAGAGATCCAAGGATGTGAAGATAGTTGGGATTTTGACCAACTTCATTTGCAAACCTTTGTTGACAACTGTAACTGAATCCAAGTAGCGAGCACCTAATGCATTAGCAGTCGCATAATAACTGAGTATGCGATCCACCACAGAATAAGGTTCTCCTGCTACCATTTTGTATAACTTCATTGCAAGACCTTTGCCAATAATAGTGAGCAAATCCTTCATCTGTATGGCATTAGGGTTATCATACATGTCAAAAAATAAAGCTCCATACTTTCCATGGGCTTCATTTTCATCACCCAACATTTTTGTCCAGCTTTGCAAGAGTGATCCAGGTACTGTACCAGTAAAATTGTTGGAGGCTAGATCAACAATGTGAAGCATCTCCCAATTACCAGTGCTATGTTGGCATCCGATGGGACCATGGAGTTTATTTGACCTTAAACTCAATACTTGGAGGGTGGAAATGTTGCTTAAAAAGCATGGAAATCCACCACTAAGCAGATTGTTTCCAAGATTTAAGACTTGTAGCCTCTGACAGTTGGCCAAAGATATTGGGATGGGGCCAACCAAGAAATTTTGATTAAGATCAAGGTACCTTAGATTGTTACATGGACTTGGGATTGTAGGAATATTACCTGTGAGTTTGTTTCCAGCAAGATTTACTGCCTTAAGTGTGCTATTTCTTCTTGTCAAACACTTAGGAATCGAGCCATTGAAGCTATTGTGGGAAAGATCAAGCAACAACAGGGTAAAAAAGTTACAAAAGAATTCATCAATTTTTCCATGCAAGCTGTTATTTGAAATGGAGAGGAAAAATAAGGAAGGGACGTGCTTATCCATGTTTGGTGGGACAAAAGTGAATCTATTGCTTGAGCAGTCCAAATGGACAGCATATTTTGTGAAAATGGGAATTGACCCAGGTAGTTGATTGGAATGAAGATCAAGGATGAACAGATTAGAGCTAATATTTTCCAAGGGACCTTCCAAACCTGTGAGAAGATTGTTGGAAAGATTCAAATAAGCTAGAGAGTCGAATCTCCAGATCCAGTTGGGTATTATTCCATGAATTTGGTTGTTGGACAGATCTAGAGCATTTAGTTGGGGTTGCTTTCTCAAGAAACCAGGGAATTCCTTCAAGTTGCAAGAAGCCAACAATAGATATTGCAGAATGGGAAAGGATGAAAGACCATGATCATCATTGAATGTTATATCAACTGACAACTTGTTGTTTGAAAGGCCTAATGTATGTAAATTTTGTAGGTTCTGAATCACATCAAGTTGTATAGTGCCATTGAATTCATTGTTTGAAAGTTGGAGGAAACAAAGTCTTCTAAGTTGAAAGATTGAAGAAGGAATAAGCCCTTCTAATTTATTGTTTCCTAAATCAACCAACTGTAATTGGGAGGAAGAAGCATATGGGAATTCATCCAATGGACCATCAAATACATTATGAGAAAGTGTGAGCTCTTGCAAAGATGGAAGTGTAAAAAGAGATGAAGGAACTTTACCACTGAAGGAGTTTTCATCCAAATTAATGGTGAGGAGGTTTACATGTCCCTCCAAATGAGCTGATTGAATAGATCCACTCAAATTATTGTGCAAGAGAGACAAATATCTGAGATTCTTAGGCATATTTAAAGGAGGAACTGGACCGGTAAACATATTGAAAGATAAGTCTAAATGAACAAGTTGTGTGAGTTTCGACATTGAAATGGGGAGTGTTCCATTGAATTGGCAATTAGAAAGATCCAATGTAGACAACTGCTTCAGATTGGAAATAGCACCAGGTAGTTGCCCAGAGAAATTTGTGTTGCTAAGGTTCAAGGTGTGAAGAAACACATCTTGCAGAAGGTCTGGAAAATAGCCACGAAGATCGTGATTATCTGATACATCAAGGACCTCCAGTGTTTGAATTCGAAAGATATTGTATGGAAAGGAACCATTCAAGTTGCAACTGCTGAGCTCCATGACTTTCAAATTGGAAAAATTTGAAAAGAATTCCGGAGCTGGGCTTGATATATCATTCAGACTTAGACGGATGGTTGAGAGTGCTTGGAGTAGTGCTAGTGAAGAATCAATTGGTCCTGAGAGATTACAGGATGACATGCTCAATACCTGCAGTTTTTGCAGTGAAGACAAGGCATGGCACCATTCCTTTCCTTCAGCAGATATCTTCACTCCATCTAGATACACCTCTGTGAGTTCTTTAAGGTTCTGCACAAACATTGCAATATTTGGCTTCTCAAGTTTTAGAGTATGTTGCAATGCAAATGATGTAGACAAATCAAGAGTTGCCAGCTTTGTAAGTTGAGAGATCTCAAGTGGAATTTGCCCCACAAAGCCTGCATTTGACAAGTTCAAATACCTCAAACTCTTTAACTTGTCAAACTTTGTAGGAATTAAAGAGCCAAAGTTATTGTATGCCAAATTCAAACTCTGCAAGTATTGTAGGTTGAAGAGACTTGAATTGTCTAAGCCTCCGGAAATGAATTCCTCACTCAAATCAAGACCAATCACACGTCCCTTGTTGCATGCCACTCCATTCCATTGACAACAATCACCACTTTGATTCCAGTGAACTAGTATTTTAGATTTGGTAGGGCTGAATATAAGGTTTTCTTTCAATTGGATCAACAAGGATTGCTGGTGAACAAGACAATGGCCAGTTGATACATAGATGATACTCAAGTATATCAAGCAAAAGGGCAAAAACAAAGGCAACAAGGCTAAATGAGATCTCATTGAAGATGATAATAAGAGGAAAGCTTCTGACTGGATGGTTAAGAATGGTGAGAGTGAATAGTTTGAAGTTAATCCATTTTATAGACTCAATTTTGGTTGAGGGCTCACAAATGGAATAGGTGGTCCTAATGAATGACCAATTCAAAGACGTCCAAATCTTGAGGCTCTCGTGTAGTTATGTTTTAACATAAATAGTCGGCGAAAAAATTAAATGTGTCGTTGGATGAAATACTTTTAAATTTTAGACAATTTGAAATGCAAAGAAATTTAAATTAGGGTTGGCAACAGTGTGGGCAGGTCAGCCCATCCCAGGTCATCACGGGTTGACCATAAAATGAGCAGGGAAGGTTGACTATTATTTGGGTTGAAAATATCTATATGCCATGTCAAAAAATGGTGGGTTAGCCCACCAACTAATTAAGTTAGATTTTAGCTATTTTTGTCAACCCGTTCCAACTTGCCACAAATTGTCCATAAAACGGGGCGATGGGCAGGTTGAAAAATTTGGCGGGTTGAAAAGTCAACGCACCCTGTCAAAAGTGAAAGGTTGGTAAGCTAACTCAATGGGCTTAACCCGTATTGTCACCCCTAATTTAAACATTGCAATTGAATTTCCTTCATTTTTTAATTCTTTTATTTGAATAAGGTAATTATATTATTTTATTTATAACATAAATAATTTGTTTTTGTAATGTAATTATATCACATTTTCCATAGATAATAGTAGAATGTGAGCATTGGATGACAAGAAACGAAGGGCAAGTGATGGTAGACAACAAGCGAACAACGGCGGTGGATGCCAGGATGCGACAATGGGCGATAGGACATGAACAACGGATGGTCGCGATTGGCGGTGTGTAGTGCATGGAGAGCGGCTCATGGCTGACGACAAATAATCAATAACTGGCAGTGGATTGGCGCAAGTAGTCGACAGCGAACATGCGATCGACCAGCAAACGGTTCACAACGAGCAATTAGCAGAATATAATGGTTGATGAATGGTAATAAATTTAGTGAAAGTGAGATTTATGAGACAGTGATAGGGGAATTTAAGAATTCTCTCTAGAAGATGGAATTTGAAATTCATTTTCTTCAAACTTTAAAAATATCTCATCAAAATACTTGGAATTTTGAAATTTTTGCATAAGTATCCAATTAATAAAGAATTTCATATTAAGGCATCTGAAATCTTTTAAAAAAAATATATTGCCTTCTTGAAATATTCCGTTCAAAACACACTCTATGATATGCGAATTTTTGTCACCACCTATTATATCGAAGTTAATTTGGATTGATGCATTTACTAAATTCCTCACTCATGGTGTTGGAGATCGCCAGGAAATCACGGAGTTTCTCGGCGTTGTCACTGAGTTGGCTGTCTCCTTCCCTCTTAATGACGCCTTCCTGCGCAGGGCATGTCCTTCCATTCCAAGAGTAGATTCTTCAGTACTTCACCCTCAAAATTAAATTGTGATAAAGTTTTGATAATGACATTTTATTGCATCGCGTGTAATTAATTGTGATAAAGTTTTGATAATGACATTGTATATGTATATTCAGCCTAATGATTAATAATGTTCAACACTTAAATAACACTAACTCGACTAATAGTCATCGTCTCAGCTAATTTGACCAGTAGGTAATTTTTCACCACTCCTATTATATAAGGAGCAATTCTCACTCTTTGCTGTAAACTCCCAAAATAGTGTTGTGTAATGGTAGACCAAAGAGTAGTAGAAAATAAATATGCGGAAGTATAAAATAAATGACACAGGAATTTTCATGATTTGCCTTAAAGCCTATTCCGGGCAAAGGCAACAACCAAATATTATACTATGGAAATGTGATGGAGATACAAAAGGTGGACACACTCCACTTAACCAAAAACCTAAATACACCCAAATACTTCAGTATTTTTCTCACTTGTGTATATTCTCAACTCACAAAAAGAAAAATTTATAAGGAGCAAATAATTCTACTCTATTACAAAATGAGGAGATGGTGGATTTGATTGTTGTGCCAAATGAACTCTATGTGCTCCTTTTATAGCAGTCTCACTACAAAGCTATTAAATGAAAGCATTTAATACTTTCACACTTCTACCTGCATTTTCTTCTTTTGCATTTAATGCTCCAATGCCATTATCCACCTTTTTGACTAATCTTGATAGCTACTCCACGTTGCATTAAATGCATCTCACCAAAATGCTACCCGTGGCTAGCAAAAATCATTTGAACTTTTATAGGTTTTTGCAAAATTGAAGCCTAGTCTACAAATTTTCATATTGGCTTGATTTTTCATCCATCTTTAAATTTCTGAAGTCCTTTCTCCAAGTGTGCCATACGGGTAAACTCACATATTATGAATGCCAACTAAGTCCAAGCAATGCTTGAACTTAGCAATAGTGATAGACTTTGTCAACATAAGCTGGATTATCTGAAGTACCAATATTCTTCATTGCAATGGCACTTTGAGAAATGATCTCCCGAATAAAATGATATATGACGTCAATATGTTTGGTTCTCTTATGATACATTTGATTTTTGGTCAAATGTATGGCACTTTGGCTATCACAATAAATAGTTGTAACATCTTGTTACAAGCCCAAATTGCCTACCAAACTTCTGAGCCAAATGGCTTCCTTCACCGCTTTTACTGCCATGTATTCAGCTTCTACGGTCGATAGTGCAATAGTAGATGTAAAGTCACTTTCTAACTAATTGTATTACCTAAGACGTGAAGACATATCCTGTCAGATATCTCCTTTTGTCAACATCTCCAGGATAATCAGAGTCAATATAACCAATAATACTATCACCAATGTTAGAACTTCTGTCATATACTAAGCCAACATCCACAGTACCTCGAAGATATCAAAGTATCCATTTCATTGCCTGCCAATGCATCTTGCCAAGATGCCCCATATATCTGCTAACAATACTAACGGCATGTGAAATATCTGTCAAGTGCATACCATAGCATACATGATGCTTCCAATTGCACAAGCATAGGGAACATGTGACATCGTTCCTCCTCTTGCGGACTATGGTGAATGTGCGACTGATAATCTGAAATGGCTGCCAACAGTACTCACAGGCTTTGCAATTTGCATTCCAAAGCGCTCAAGTACTTTTTCAATATATTTTTCTAAGACAAATATAATTTGCCAACACACCGATCTTTGTGAATTTCCATGCCCAAAATTTTCTTAACCTCTAGATCTTTCATTTCAAATTCACCACTCAGTTGCTCCTTCAGCTTCTCTTATCCAGACATACTCTTAGCAGCAATGAGCATGTCATCAACATAAAGCAACAAATAGACAAATGAACCATCTAAGATCTTCCTGTGGTAAACACAACAGTCATAGTCACTCATTGAGTAACCACGACCTATTATGAAAGTGTTAAATCTCTTATACCACTGGAGAGACCTTTAAGCCATATAATGACTTCTTTAAGAGACATACATGATCCTCCTTGCCTTAAACAATGAAACCTTTGGTTGCTGCATGTAGATTTTCTTCATGCTCACCATAAAGAAAAGCCATGTTGACATCGAGCGTTCAAGCTCTAAGTCAAATAGTGCAACCATAACGAGCAACACACGAATAGGGCTATATATCATAATAGGTGAGAATACTTCATTGAAGTCTATTCCTTCCCTTTGGCTGAATCCTTTTGCAACTAAGCATGCTTTGTATTGAGCAGTTCAACTCAGGGGATCCTTCCTTTTTCTTGAAGATCCATTTGCAACCAACAACTTTATGTCCTTTAGGTGGTTTTACCAACTCCTAAGTCTGGTCTTTTGAGAGACTCAATCTCTTCACTCATCAGCAATCCATTGTGCAGAATTTTCACTTGAGATAGCCTCATGGTATGTGGTAAGATCTTTTGACTCCACATCTTTGCCATCTAATGCAAAAGAGACTATGTCTACATGACCATACCTCTTTGGTGGCTTTACTTGCCTCTTTCTCCGTCTCAGTAAGGCTATAATGCTGCAACTATTGTCATGCATCTATGGGATCAACAATATCTTGTTCTTCTTCTTGAAAGGACTAATCAAAGGCTTCTTCTTGCATCCGCTTTAGTGGTTCAGCTTCAAACTTCACTTGCTTGCTAACATCTTGGTCTCCTTTTATATCACCAAACTCCTTTTCGGATTAAGCATGGATGATTCATTATTGAACTTGATATCTCTGTTGATTATGAATTTGGATGACTTAGGTTATGTACACCATAATCTATAACCTTTCACCCAGTTTATATTTGAGAAATATGCATTTTAGTGCCCTTCGCTCAAGCTTTCCATCATCAATATGAGTATATGCAGGACAATCGAAATTCTCATATTCGAATAACGAGGAGTCCTGGACCATACCTCAATAGGAGTTTTCAAATTGATTTAGTTGGAAAACCAATTCACCAAATAGCAAGCCATATTGAAGCTTTAGCCCAAAACTCTTTAGACAAACCAACATTAGATAGTATACAACGAGCCCTCTCCAAAAGAGTTCTGTTCATACGTTCAGCTACTCCATTTTGTTGCGAGTCTTTGCAGGTGCGATGTCTTACTATGCCATCATTTTCATAGAACTCGTTGAACTAACCTTCACAAAACTCCAAACCATTATTTGTTCGAAGGTGCTTGATTTTCTTGCTAGTTTGGTTCTCAATAAGTGCTTTCCATTTCTTGAAAGTATGGAACACATCATTCTTGTGTTTCAGAAAATAAACTCATACCTTCCTTGAGAAATCATCAATGGTCAATAGGTATCTAGTACCACCTTTTGAGAGATGTAGGCCCCACAAGTCAGAGTGAATGTAATCCATTGTGCCCTTAGTCCTGTGATAGCAATGCTGAACTTGACTTTCTGCCCGCTTCCTGACACAATATTCACAAAACTTAAGCTTCCCAATTTTGTGATCACCTAGCAAGCAACACTTGCTCAAAATTGACATTCCTATTTTACTCATATGCCCTAGACGCTTATGCCACAAACGAATAGTTTTTGAATCAGAATTAGTTGAAGATGAAATTGAGGCTACCCCAACAATTGTAATTCCTTGAAGTAAATAAAGGTCGTTGACCAACTTGCCTTTAATCACAATAAGAGCACCTTTGGAGATTTTTAAAACTCCACCTTCAGAGAATACTTATAACCTTAAGAATCGAAGACTCCCAAGGATATAAGATTTTTCTTCAAGTCAGGTATGTCCTGAACATCGCAGCATTCTCACAACTCCATCATGCATCTTAATTTGGACTGTTCCAATGCCAATGACCTTAGGGCATATCATTTCCCATAAGGACAACACCACCATCTATTGATCAGAAAGTTGTAAACCAATCCCTTTAACACATGTGGTAGGAGCAACCAAAATCAAGCATACAAGTATCACCAATTGAACTGGTTGATACTACGAGAACATTATCAGGACTTTCAACAACATTTGTTGTATCACTTGAATCTTTATCTTTTTTGTCTTTGAGCCTAGACATTCTGCTCTCCATGCCCTTCCTTCTTACAATATCTACACCTGCCTTTATGATGTCTAGACTTAAATCTAGACCTTCCTTTACTACTACTCGATGCAATCTCCTTTGACCTCCCTTTGGCAACTAAGCCAGAAAGATATCATCACGACCACCAGGATCGTTCTCCATTTTGTCACGACTTAAAAGTGAGGATTTACCCTCATCAATTTTGAGGCTTTCACGACCATATATGAGCGTTTCACAAAAGTGCTTGTAGGAAGGAGGTAAGGAACAAAAGCCATTGCCTGTTGTTCACTTGAAAATATATCGTCCATATCTTTCAAACCTGACGAGTGACATGCACTCAGCTATGTGAGACCGGATTGACGTCCTTTCTGCCATCCAGAGCATGTATAGACATTGCAACACACCGAGACAGTTGGCCACCGTCTTAGTCATATACAATGACTCCAACTTAGTCGGAGCAATTCACCTGTTTTCTCCAAAGGACCTCCTGGAGCACATCGTCTGGAATGTATAATTGAATAATAGAAAGAGCCTTGTGGTCAGCATCTTCCCATTCTGAATCCTTCATTGCCTGGCTTCTTTTCCTTGCAAAAGTGCTACTTTTACACCTTGTTGTATAAGAACAGCCATCATACAGACTTTCCACATTCCAAAATTGATGCGCCCATCAAACTACTGAATATCAAATTTTGCAGGAGACATTTTTAAACAAATTAGCCCAGAACTCTATAAGAGTTTTGATACCAGTTGTTGTGTCATGGCGGCCCAAAAGGCAGAAACAGAATAAAGCAAAATAAATATGAGGAAGCGTAAAATAAATGACACCAGGAATTTACGTGGCTCAGCTTAAAGCCTACGTCTACAGACAAAGGTGACAACCAAATATTTCACTATGGAAATATGAGAGATACAAAAGGTGGACATACCTACTTGGGAACGTAACCTGCACGTGAGGAGTTCATCCCACGTAAGCCTTCTAGGTGACGTGTCTCTAAATGCATAACTTATCATAATATAATACTTAAAAGATGATTTTCTTCTAAATCAACAATCATTTCTCTATTTAAACATAATATTTGATTACATAAAATTGGAAATATTTAATATTAAAGCTTTGAAAACCCTTTCTAATTTGTTTTTCAAATTTCAAAATCATAAACTAATCTATTCACATAATATAAATCTTAAATCTGATAACCTGCTAACCATTGAAAACTGAATCATAACTACATGGCTGATCAAATACATAATCTAATCAAAACCAATGGTTGAAATCCATACTTAAACTCTAGAAACATGTAGGAAAATATATAAACTTTGAAAATAACTACAGGATCTCAAAATACATGTGTGGCTAGGATCTTGCCTACAAAACTACTGGAGCACTTCTATAACTAACAGAAGCCTAAACTAAGCCTTACAATAATGTAAAGCTCACTAAAAGGGTATCTGCAACTACTGACTGTGACGAATGACTTTTGTACCTGAACTATGAGAGGAAGAGAAGGGTGAGTCAATGGACTGAGTGAGCTTTCACTCATCACCCTCATGGGATAATCAAGGAACATATATATATATATATATATATATATATATATATATATATATATATATATATATATATAATGCAATATACATCAGGATAAATCATTTGATATTTACATACATAGCTAGCTAAGAAAACACTTTTCAGTCCACAGATTCATATACAAGAATTTCTACACTCATAATCAAACATGAAATCATTTTAACTGATAGTGTAGAGAGCCTGGGGAAATAGTATTTGCTAGTTAATAAATACATATTTAACAATAAAAGTTATAAAATCTTGAAGTCCCTGTTGGACAAGTAGGGTACCTAACCAAGTCCCGTTTCTGGAACTTGGGGCCAATATTGTCCTGAATGGACAACTTGGTACCAAGGTTAACAATCTCAACGTCATTAACTAATCCGTTTCCTTTCTCTACCATCTAAACTAGTTTAACAAAAGGAAAACCATAGCTAAAAAGTGGGTACTTCCCCTGCAAGAGAGCCACTAAATTCTAGTACACTAAGAGTTCTGGATTCATATAACTCTAACAATCTGATTTTAGCATAACTGGCTGTGAAAATCATGCCCAATGGATTACTCGCTTGTAGGCATTCTGATTTCAAGCCACATAATATGTGTTTGATAGTTGTTATGAATCATACTGAATTCTGACCTCTTAGTGCCTTAATTCTAACAATTTGACTTTAGCATAACCATTGCTATGAAATCATGCCCAAGGGATCACCCACTTGTAGACATTTCGATTCAAGCCCACGGAATATGTATCTTAAGTTGCTATAAATCATTCTAAATTCCATACTTCTTTGTACCATATACTAAAGCTCTAAGTTCAAAACTTAAACTAACATATCTTTTAATATACTTGATAAATCTAAAATCATAGTTCAAATACTGGGTTCATAATCATAATAGTTGAATTTCTTTTCTCTAAAACTCTGTTCCTACTTACTCTAAGCTCAAAACTCTTTCATATAAATTTTTATAATAAATCAACTTAACGTTCTAAAAATTTTCTGAAATCCAAAGTCTGGGATATATACGCAATGATATCATAACTCTTAAAACATATTTGTTAAAATAGCAACTAGATAAAATCATTTATTCTTCCAACAATCATTTCATTAGCATATAAAACATTTTCATAACACACAACATAGCAATCATGGTCTCATGGTTTTGTAAAACTCATTCTTTCATGCTATCATCATAAATCATAATTTTTCTAGCTTAACATAATCATGTAAAATTATTTTCTATACTTTTTCTTATATCAAATTTCATATTCAACAATAATCAAGTAAGAAACATATTCATAATGATAAAACTAAAGCTATGAGATCAAACCCACTCGCCTGAGGGAGAACAATAAATGGCAATACCAAAGGAGCTCCATGGAGCGGAGATGACACCAATAACAATAGAGCAACCACAACTCTAGATTAATCTCTAACATCCCCTAGATAGCTCTAATATAACTCTAACAACATTAGGAGAGCACCCCTACTTGACAACAATGAGAGAAACAACAAAGCCTAAATAATGGAACATGAAAACGAAAGGAACAAGATAGCAAAATCCATGAAATCTCTTACCTTTGATCTTTGGAGACGGAGGAATGTGGTTAGATTGAGTGGGAGAAAGGAGGGTTTGGAAGGGAAGGATTTCTGTTTAGGAAGAAAATCCCGAGCATAAGGGTGGTTTATAAGGGTTGGAGGTTCACTTATTGAAACTGCATCGTTTTGCACTATGTTGACATTAGACACGTTCACGGAGGAAGTAAATCTCGCTCAATGAACCTAGAAGCAATCACCGCGCATCGAATATATCTGCCTAGTGAAACTCCCGTCTCGCCTGCCTAACGAGCACAACCTGCTGGACCGAGTCAGTTCTGGAATCTTAGGAACAACACCCAATTGCATCTAGGTTGTCTCAACGTTCACTTATTTTTAAGTTAAATCATTTATTTTACTTCCTATTAACTTTAAAATATAAATGTAAAAAAGAAAATACCCCCTATTTGGATTCAAATAAAATATCATAAAAATCAAAATCCCAACTAATCAAAATCCAAACTTTGGGTTTTAGTTCAAATTTGAAATCCTCACGGTTTTCTAAACTTGTGGTCCAAAAACGAAACGTTTAAGGGTTTCGTAAAATTCATTAAAAATCACTCTTCGACTTATTTTCCCTCTACGAATAATTACCAGGACTTTTCATCCCAAGAATGTCACTCTAACATATAGCCCTCAAAGAAGGTGTAGGATCCAGACTTAGTGAAGTTTTCAGGACCTTAGTGGTCCCAAGGGACCCTTCCGTAGAGAACTTGTCTACTGAATCGTGTATATCCTATTAGACACACTCCACTTAACCTAAAACCTAAATACACCCAAAATTTTAGTATTTTTTCACTGTATACTCTCACTCACAAAAGAGAAGAATTTATAAGAAACAAATAATTCTACTCTATTACAAAATGAGGAGATGGTGGATTAGATTGCCAAATGAACTCTATACGCTCCTTTTAGCAGTTTCCCTGCAAAGCTATTAAATGAAAGCATTTAATGCTTTCACACTTCCACCTGCATTTTCTTCTTTCGCATTTAATGCTCCAATGCCACTATCCACCTTTTTTACTAATCTTGATAGCTACTCCACGTTGCATTAAATGCATCTCACGAAAGTGCTACCCGTGGCTAGCTAAAAGCATTTGGACTTTTATAGGCTTTTGCAAAAATGAAGCCTAGTCTACAAATAGTTATTCAACCATTTCTTCACTATTTGATTTAAAAATCACTTTCCTTAACTACCCCCATTTTCTAGCAAACTGTTGTAAACTTGGTCTAAAATCTCCTTTCAATTTCTGAAGCACTTTTCAACCAATGTTCATAAGTGATTCGAGGGTGGCACACGATTAGGCTAATGACTAATAACGTCTTTACTCAGTTGATAAATATTTCGTCATTCAGCCATAAAATTTCAAAAGACACTTTATGTTGGTGGCTAAACCTCTTTAAAGTATTAAGAAAGGTCTTAATAAGTACTCGGTTAAATTTAACACAATGAAAATAGAAAAATAGTTAAAGTAGTATCAAAACAACCTTTTTCAATGGCACAATGACCTCATCAAGTAAACCCATATTACTATGTCAAAGCTCTCATCTTGGGCTTTCTGTTAATATTCATAAGACACACACACACATATATATATATATATATATATATATATATATATATATATATATCAGCGACAAGCTAATTAAAGCCGGAGTAAGTATTTTTTTTAGCTTTTCGTGGTTGTTGTAGGTTAGTTTTTCTTTGGCATCACCTTTCACATGAGAGTTATCATTAGCCACTCATCATTTATTGTACAAATACTCGATTGTTGGCTAATTTTGACTCTTAATTCCCTTACTTGGCTATTCTCTCCTTGACCATAAATCCATCCTTGAAAATCCATAAATTTTGTGTGCCAACAAAGATAAAATTATTTTTTTATGGAAATATATTTTATAACTAGTAAACTTTATGACCTAATTAGTTTTTATATACTATTTGTTTTTTATATTTCCTGAGATAAAAAATATCTCTTAAATAGATAAAAATAATTAAAATTATGCAAAAATAATTCTTCCAATAAAATATTTCATAATAAATAGTACTTTAGAATAAGAATTTAACATTTATATATGGCCAATGTAAAATTTTTTTGCATAGAGTATGTCAAACACTTGGTGTTTGCTTTTCTAGTGAAGGAGTTAAGCTCCTTCTAATTATCGAAAAAGAAAACTATCCTTATTTTAAAACTACTTAATTAATCATAAGATTTATCAAACAAAGAAGAAGAAAAAAAATTCAAATTTATGATTTAATTGGGGTTTTTCACTAGTATCCTAGGATCTTTTGAATATAATACTTAATCTTCATGTTTTTGAAATAAGGACAGTTGCTTGAGTATTGTTTTGTAAAACATGGCAATAACTCTTTCTTTACCTGCTCATTTCTCTTCCATAATATTATATGATAATTAAAAATAGTACATGTCTATTTTTCTTTTATTGAAGTTGAAATTTATCTGCCACTATCATTTTGTGACTCATAGGCAAGCTGGTGAAAATGGAAATAGAGGATGGTCAAATTCCTTGGGATGTGCTTGATGTCATTTCCAAGAAACTAGACATCGATGACCTCTTTGAATTTGCTGAAGTGTCCTTTGGAGGATATTTCACGAAAGTTATTGGGAAAAATTCATGGCTTCCCTTGCACCATTTCTTATTCAACATTCTAACAAAGCTTGTGCTTTCATTAGCTTATCTGAACAAAAAGCATATCACTCAAAGATGGATTACTTACCTTATGCTGGGGTTCTAGTTGATATCTTGTCATGGCAAGCAATAAAGCAATTTTACTAATGAATCCTTTTAATTTACAAGAAAAATAAAGGAAATCAACATATTAGGCCTTAAAGGAAATTTTCAGCATCTACTTTCTTTGTTGTCCCTTACTTGCATTTGTCAATTAAAGGTGCTGAAGAGTTTATCTTAGTGCCTTTGTATAAGGTATCCCATAGTCTACATATCTGTCATTCTCAAAACTCTTGATGGGTAGCTTTTGGTGGTTCATTTTAAGCATGAGAAAATATTGGAGGTGTACAAGATAGATTTCTCAAGCATGGCTTGGGTTAGCTTGGAAAATTTGGGAGATCTTGCATTGTTTCATGCTAGGCACAAAAGGTTCAATGCATTGAGTTACCCCGACAAGTGTTAGGATTTTGATTGAAATAAGTCCCACATTGCTTAGAATTGCAAAGGAAAAGGATTGCCAAGGCTATATATATAAAGCCAAGTTTCTCATTTCAATTCACAATAGTTGAAACACTTTAAGCTTGTATTGACTTTTCTTTCTCCCTCTGTATTCTTTTCTTTGAATGTTGTGAGGTGTAGCTCAAATATTTACTTTGGAGAGTGTAGGTGTACTGGGGGTATGGGTGTTTGAGAGAGAAGTCTATGTATTGTAATCATTTTCATATAGTGATATTCTCTGATTGTCGTTTGAGCAGGGTGATTTTTCTCTTGTTTTGGAGTTTTTCACATTAAATTTGTGTGTTGTGATTGTGTTCTTTTTATTTCTCTGTCTATAGTGGTTCTCAAGGTGCAAAAATTGGCATTTTTTCCAACAAGTGATATTAGAGTTGTGGTTTAGTAGGATTTATTCTTAGTATGCTCTATGGTTTGTTGCTTAGTCTGATATTTCACATCAGAAAAGAATTTTTCCCTGGTGCTTGAGGATCATCCTTGGTTAATATTACTAGAAGGTAGTGTGATACTATGAGAGTGTAGTTTGGAAATGTTTTGGCTAAGGAAAGATTTGGTATTTAAGTGTGTCCATTATGACCCATCTTTCTTTCCTGGAACCCTCCTGGTGTACAGTTTATAGTTGATTTACACTATTCTTGTATATGATTGCAACAATGTCAATTTTTTCAGGTGTTGTGAAGTTTGACATAGAGAAATTTGATGGAAGAATTAGTTTTGGCTTGTGGCAAATACAAGTCAAGGATGTCTTGATACAATATAATTAGGATTGCACAAGGCATTAAAAGGGAACACTTTTGGCATGGATGAAGAAAAATGGGAGGAACTAGATTTGAGAGTAGCAAGTGCAATTAGCCTGTGTTTGGCTAAGAATGTTCTTGCAACTGTTCAAGGAATGTCTACAGCCAAAGAGCTTTGGGAGAAATTCGAAGGGTTATATCAGGTAAAGGCCATCTCAAATCGATTGTTGTTGAAGGAGTAGTTTCATAATCTACGCATGGATGATAACGTGAAAGTCTTTGACCATCTTAGTGCTATCAATGATATTGTCTTCGAATTAAAGGCTATTGAAGTGAAGATTGATGATAAAGATAAGGCACTAAGGCTCATATTATCTCTTCTGTCTTCCTCTGGGCATATCAAATCTGCTTTGATGTATAGAAGGAGACTCTGAATTTTGAAGCAATTGCCAGTAAAGTCATTGCTAAAGAAAGAAGAATGAAAAATGGGTAGCACTTCAACGGATTCAGTGTTTGTAGCTAAAAATGACACTCACGGGAAAAAGAACCATAAAAGTAGTGTGACATGCTAGAAATGTGGAACTCAATCTTAAGCTAGCAATGTCTCTCCCATTGTAGGAGAGGATGATCTTTTTTAGAAGATGAGAAAAGTATCCTTATGGCATTACCACGTTGCCATGGAAAAGGATAAGTTGTTAGCAGATCCACAATTGAAGACGAGCATTGGTTGGCATTGAGATGCAAGGTGTGTGGTGGGATTATGTCGATGGCTGGAGAATTTCGAGGAAAAGCTAACATGGAAGTTGCACCATAACTTTTCAATGTGGATTCGACATGTCCCAAGGTGAAATATTGGAGTAGTCTAATTCCAAGGGAGTAAACTTTTATGGGAGTATGATAGTTCTTTGAACTATGATTATCTCTATAGACAATGATAGCAAGAGTATGATAGTTCTTTGAACTAATTAAATGCACCTTTTAAGTTCAAGCATAAATCAATTAAGTCACAACTCTTCGAAACTTATTTTACATAGCCAAATACATACATATACATAACTCCAAACATAACACTAATCATACAATCCGAGGAACTTGCTTGTGGCCTATGGAGCAATGACTGGCATACTAATAGACATTTTTTCAAAAAGGATTTCAACAATAAAAGAATGTCTTCTCAAGAAAGCTCACCATTTCAGCATCGATGACTAAGTTAAGCAGAGGGATAAAACATGTACCAACACCTATATCTGGAAAAGAAGGAAAGACAACATGGTGAGTTTTGCAACTCAATAAGAGATAAGATATCCTAATTTACTAGATACAAGCATAAAATAATATAAACATAATAACAACTCATAAGAATATGGTTTTAGTCATATGACATAAGATTTCTTGAAAACATAACTTTGCATAATCACATAAAACCAAACATAATGGAATTATCCGAAGCAAAACAATAACAAATCCAAACAAGACCCAAGGTTATGTGCGGGTTAACACCACGCCTAACTGGAGTTGGCCCATAGCTAAATGCATGTCCAAATATAGCTATGTGCGGGTTAGCATCTCACCTGCTAACTGAAGTGTCTCACGTTACCAACGCTAATGCCACTGTCATTAGCTACAGGTTCTAACTATGGAATTTCCCCAATTAAGTCACAATCATCCACATTTAATTCCATGACATTCTTAATCATAACATGAAATCTATTTTCAAGGTTATATGAGATATAGTTAATATGGGATAAAATCAAATTTAATAATCAACATAAGATATTCCAAAACAAAAATTCAACAAACATTTCAATTCAACTAAGAATACTTAAACAAGCATAATAATTAAGTTCTTACCTCCGATGAAAGCTTCCATTTAAAACATAAAGCTTCATTTTTTATAAATAATTTATTTTCTCATAGATCAATATACTCTTAACTTTTATTATAATTTTATATTTATAATTAAAATCTACTATGCAAAAAGTAAACTCTGATACACTATCTACTCACAAATGGTTCTTAGGAGCTAAAGATCAACTCCAGAGTGCCACTAATCCAATAGTAAATTCTTAATGACTTTAAGACTCTAGGAACAAGACAAATAGAATTTGTGTAAGTTAACAATATCATCAATTTACATCAATTAGCCCAAAAAATATAAAACCCCCAATTCTAAACACCTAGGATTCCAAAAACCCCAAATCTATCATGGACATAGAGAGCTCAAAAGTCTCCATAGAAAAATATTAACACTTACCCATTACTCCAATAGAAAGTTTTGAGGGAAGGGACAATAAAAAATTCGCGGCTCCAACTAATTCCTTTCTTAGAAAGAGAAACCACGAACAGTGGAGCAAAGGAAGAGAGAGATCATGGTGGCTATAGGAGGGGAAGGCTAATGCACCTGATGTCAGCTTAGTGGCAATGAGATGGTGGGTGGTGCGGCGGTGGTTTCATGGGAGAAAGAGTGTGTCGAGAGAGGTAGCGTTGTGCGTATAGAAGAAGGAAAAGAACAGGGAAGGGAAAAAGATAGGGAAAGAAGGGAAAAAGAAAAGAAAGGAAAGGGAAAAAATAAAAGAAAAGAAAAAATTGGTTTCACCTACTAAATATTGTGCCAACAAGATTTTATTTATCTCAACCTATGTCATACACAAATCTCATTTATTTTATCTTTTCATCCTGACAATTATTTTAAATACACTAGCAGAATAAATTTTTCAGTTATCACAATAAGGCTCATGCTTACTTTTAATTTTCCATATTCACTATTATTTATTACCATTTTTTTTACATGAATTAATTTAATTTGCCGGGTCATCACAGCTTCTAGTTTCTCACTATCTAAAAATGCTTCGGATGTTACTTAAAGAGCAAAATGAAGTAAAAATGAAATGCTTTTTGCTTTAAAGCGATAGAAGTAATAAAAGCTCGCTTTGAACCTTACAAGATTTAGAATTTATATTATTGTTGAGCTTTAAAGATGTTATTTAATTTATTATGCTAACTTTAGAAATGCTCTTTTTTCATTCCTACAGGATTATGGGTTTCTTTGGTTAAAATTTCACGAGAAACAAAAAAAAAGTTCATTTTCATAAAGAAAAAGTACTTCTAGAATTTGCTTTCATGTTTGGTTGTGCTTCTCTTCTCAAGAGAAGCAGAAGTGAAAAACAATAAGTTTTTTTACTTAAAAAAATAAAAGATAACGAGCTACTTCTTCCAGAATTAGAAGCAGTAGAAGAAAAAGAAAATATGAGATAATAAATAAGTTAATTATATTTTCAAAAATATCCTTCACATTCTTTTAAAATGACAAAAGATATACTTGCTTCACTTTTCATATTAAAACTTAGAGAGTGGCTATAATCACGCCCTTGTGTCCATTGTCACACTCTTTTAGTGGTATTTGTTTTAATATTCCTAAAATGTTATTGTTTAATAGTTATTTTATTTTTTGTCTATTATCACATCCATTCAATCTCATATAATATTCTTTATATTCTAATTTTTTTTTCACAAATTTACATCATACTATACAATTTTTTATAAATAAGAAGTAGGTCTAACAAATTTGAAGATATCTATAATTTCATCAAATTTTTAAGTAGGTTTATATGATTTAAATTTTTTTAATCGAGTTTTTGCATTATAAAGCTCATAATCAAATCTTCAAGTAATCTATTGTGATAAAAAAATTTAAATTTTCTAATGCTTTTGATTGGAAGAGTACAAGTTCTAATAGTAGTCAAATTTTTAGATATTTGTTTATCTAATTTTTTAAGCTATAAATTATTTTAGGGTCTTGATTACAATTTTTTTGACAAATTACAATGCAGTGATTTTATTAAAAAAAAAACTATAAATCAAACTTTATTAAAAATATCAATGGAAACAATGTGAATTTTTTTTCTTGAGAACCTTTAAAAATAGTTAATCATAAATAATTAAGAGCGTGACAATATATAAAAGGTTAGAATAAATATTGGACAAGAACACTTAGGAATAGTAAAACAAAAACTACTAAAACGGTGTGACAGTTAATAGACATAAGGGTGTATCAATAGCCAATCCCTAAAACTTATATGAATGTAACATGCCCCACACATATTATTGTTGTTGTTGTTGTTATTATTACTACTACTAGTATAGTAACTCGTGTGATGTATAGGACAATAAGTAGGAATATAGATAAAATTAAATAAATTTTAATTTTAATTTATGAAATGACCATATAATAAAGGCATTGTATAAAAAATATTAAAAATGTTATTAACATTACAATATTACAAAAAAAAATTGATTTTATTGTAATTAATATTTAAAATTTGATTTTATACGGATTTGATTTGATTCCGCTACTACTTCCTCTTCTGCTTCTATTCCATTCTAAAGAGGTAAGCATAACCAAAGAGACCCATAATAATTATATCAAGGTGAGAATGGATCCCTCATTTGTAAATTACACATGAGAAAGTCATTTCACACCCTTTACCTTTTAAATAAATGACTCTCTCATGTATAATTCATACATGAGGGGATCCATTCCTGTATCAAGATATGGAAATTATCTGATTTTAGCTCTAAAAATTATTGAAAATACTTACATATTAATTAATTAATTAATTAATAAAATAGCATGTATTATTTTTAAAATATATGTATTCTTTGTAATATATAATATTTGCACTTTTAGTACATGAAATCTCACTTCTGATTGACATTGTATAGCAAATTTGACGACCAAAAAACAAGTTAATATGAGTTCAATTTTTAGTTGAGTGGTTTTTAAGTTTGAAATATTTTTCAATTAAAGCAGCGGTCGATCTCCTTTGTAAGCGGGGATATATCATCTCCTAAAATATTTCAGTCATATAACTATACCATGAATGATCAAAAATTAAAATTTAATTAGTGATAATTAATATTCATGTGCTCATTTAAAAATATCACATGATTTTATGTTTTAATTTTAACCATTAATATAAGATCCAATGATCAATATTTACTCTCCTTACTCTCACGATTAACTACCCTCTCACTTGATCCTTTTTCAATAAATATTGTGTGTGTTTATTTATGTGTTCTTTTTCTTAAAACAAATTTTCTTAATTTGTATCAAAATTTCTTCCAATAGGATGTGATATATAGAATGTTATGCTCCGTTGGTATTCGTGGTTTGTCTAGCTTTTGTTGTAAATATGGCTTCCGTCAGGGAGGTGCCCGGGCGGCTGGGTGGTCTGGACGAATGTTTTGATTGTGCTGATTCATTTTGCGTGCACTCTTTTTTGAGTTGAGCGGAAAGTACCTCGTTCTTGTTCCCATGTCAGTTTAGTGTTTCCAAAGCGGTCGAAAGCGGTTCAACTTCCAAGTTGGTTGGAAAACACAAATATTCTTTGTTTTGTTTTGCTTTTGAGTGGTTTTGGGTATAGTATTGTTTTTTCGTTTTCTTTTTGGCTTGTATTGCTTTTGTTATTGTATTGTTTTGGGTAGTTTTTGTTTTCGATTTTGTCAAGTGAGATAGTTGATGTACTCAAGCTTCTCTCACCAAGTTAAACATTATCTAATTTAAATATATATATATATATATATATATATATATATATATAGAGAGAGAGAGAGAGAGAGAGAGAGAAATACTAATTTTTTTACCTATACAATTTATGGTATTTAACTTATAGAAATTCTTAAAAATGATTGAAAAAACAAATATAAAAAAATGAATTGAATTAGAATATATTAATTTTATTGGGAGTGTTGACAAAATTACAAGATTTTCTTTTATAGAAATACTTTTTCACAAAGAAACTTTTTTTAATTGAATTAGAATACTTTTTAGGGTCCTTCTATGGTACCCAAGTTACTTTCATGGCTTAACCTAAGCCGACACACAAGAAACACATTTCCTCCACAAGCCTTAACATCCCACTTTTCAGAAAAACAAACGGTTTTTTTTTGTTTTTCGAACATTTCCAAAATACAAAACTTATAACACAATATATTTTCAGTCTAGCCAGGATAATAGATAGATATTTACACACACACACATATATATAGCTAGATCCATGTCTAGGGAGTTAACATATTTTCAATCCATACTACCATTACATCCATGATAAAGCTTAATCATATACACAACCTGTTTGGTCGCTGCTTGTGATACAATGGAACACCTAAACATAATAGATTCAACACAATATAGGAGACATGGGGCCACAAATACACCACTATTGGGCTAACCAAAAAGGTAGTGACTCAAATTCTACTAAGTGGGAGGAGTGAACTAGGATCTACGCTTGAATCTATAATAGAGGAAACAACCACGGAGTGATTTATGAAACTCAATGAGGAATGATATGTTTATAGTTCAATGGAACAAGTTCCAAACAAAAGTCTTGTAAAGTTATATATCAAAAGCAATTGACCAAGTTGAATATGTATATAAACAATAACTAAATCTTTTTAAATAATGAAATAAGAAACTGAAATATGTACATAAAGAGAATTTTAAGGAGGTCTCTATATTAGAACATTATCCAAAATTGATCCCACAACTAGGTGGCCCTCAAACCCAATCCTAGTGTGTTCACACCACTTCTAGACAACCTTCACACTCGTCCTTGGTGTGGTTATAAAGCATCTGGACGGCCCTCGTACCCATCCCTAGTGCCCAAAAAAAAAAAATAATACCAGCATGTTGGCCTAACATACGATTTCTGAGATTTCTCTCAAGGTGCACTAAGGCTAGTGTGATCACCATTAACTCGATTTCTGCCAATGATACCTTCTTTAAAATATAAATCATGTTTTCTCATCACATAAATGAAGATTTCCTAAATACAATTTATTTTCTAGGGATTATCGATCATGAACATGTCATGTAAGAAAATTTCCACTTTATTCAAATTCTTTTGAAGATATCATAAATCAATTCAAAGTATATTTGTTCCATAATCTCACTTTAACATAAACAAAATCTATAATTGTATTTCTCGTACCACATCATATAAGGTCCTTATCAAGTATCAAGCGCTCCTAATATCTCCAAAGGATCGACAATAGCTATTAAACCACACTTAATGTTCATAAAACATAACAATATACAGGGGCTACTAAACTGGTAGTCGCAACTTCTCACACATAGATGCATTAAGAAAATTGTTTTACTTGCTATTCCAAATTAAAATAGATAACGAGTAAGCAAAATAAATATTTAAATACACAAAACTATACACCAATTAACCATAAGCATATCATTCACGTACAACACAATTCCAAGGAAGCAATGCTCCAAGCCTACGTTGTGGTAAAGCTGACGGGCCACCTCCTGGAGTATCTAACACCACACGTAACATCCAACAACAATTAATTAGCAATTAGAACCAAGATTTCTGCATATGTACTCCAAACACCAAAAATCCCTAATTCAAACCCTAGGTCTCAAGCATTAGAGCTCCAATCCCAAACCCATGACAAAATCTGGTTAAACCATGAAATTAGGAGTAAGATTAGGCTCTATTATACCTTAGATAACTAATGGAAGGAGGAAGGAGGAATAGGTGTGGCTGTCTCCTTGAAACCTCCAAGGTTTCAACTCCAACACCACCAAGGGAAAGAAAGAGATGCTTTTGTTGGGGCCACCATGAGGCGGAGGTTGTCTTGGCAGGATGTTGGTGGTCAATGGCATAGAAGGAAAGAGGTGGTGGTGGTTGGTGATGCTGGACCGAGATGGGAGAGAGAGTTGATGGAAGGAGAGAGAATGAGGGTCGCATTTTCGTGAGGAAGAAGGGGTGGTTCGCGGCATTTTGGTATGTTATGGGTTAGGGTTGTCTAATTGCTCACTTATTTACATTTCTTAATTTTAAGATAACGTCCCATTTATTTTACTCTCTATTAACTTTAAAATATAAATGTAAATAAGGAAGTACCCCATATTTGAATTCAAATAAAATATCACAAAATTAATTATGTGTTAATTAATATTAATTTAGTTTAATTAAGGACTAATCATATCACTCCTAATTTAATTTAATCTCTTAACAATTTAAGTTTGCATATCTATGTTGATTATTGTGTTTAATTATTTGAAAAGCTAAGATTAATATATTTTAAAAATTTAGATCTTCTTCCAATCCAAAATTTCAAATTGCCTCCCAAAATTCAAATTCTAAGAAACATTACTAAAATAAAATTTATTTGGATGAGCGGTGTATGAAAAATAGTATTTGATGGTAGTCTTGGGTTGATCTGAGTATTATTTTTGTGCTTTTTGTATAAAATTATCTAACTATCCTGCCTACCCTAACATATTACACTAACACCTCTCCTCACCAACCCTAAAAGAAAAGAAACCCTAAGCCCCTACCCATTTGGAACCATACACGTTAACCACCCCCTAAAACACATTTTTTCTTTCCATTCCAAACTCATTCCCTCACCTTCTTCTTCTCTCCATCTTCCAGTCCACCTTCCTCCATTTGACCTTCATTCCTTCCCTAAAAATCCAAAGCCACCACCATCACCCTCTCCTTATACAAAAGCCTCCACTCACTCCATCATTTTCAAGCAAATTCTCTTCACCTTGGTGTGGTGGCCGAATTTGAAGAGAGGATGAAGAGGAGGAGGAAGAGATTTCCAAATCTCTCAAGCTTTGGAGCTGCAAGACCACCCCTAGCTCTTTTTGTTGGTAGGGGTTTTAACTCGTGTTTTTGAAATTTTGTTTTCGTGCTTGTGTGTCTTGATTCTTTTAATGGCTATGTTTTTCTTGCTTGGTCAAGAACGGCTTTGGTGTTGTGTGTGCATTGAAAACTTTCCTTTTTATAGTTTTTGTTTTAGACTACCTTTTGTTTTCATTTAATTGGTGTCTTAGTTCCATTTTTTTTTTTTTTGTGTTTTGGTTTATTCCATTTGCCTAGCTCGTTGATAGTTCATCATTTCTTTTGGCCAAGTTTTAGTCAAGTTCAAATAGGAAGATACACACACACACACAGAGAGAGGAGAGTTTAATCTAGAACCATTTATTTACGTGACCTTCAATCCTTTTAGCATTGAATTCAATTTGGATTGTGTTAATACCTGTATGTGTTTTGCTATTATGGGCTTTTGTCTTTCTTTTGTTTTTCCTTTTTCATTGGTTTTTTAAGTTCTTTTAAGTCGTGTCCGTTTCTTTAAAAAAAAAGGAGAAGAAGGTTGAGAAAATGAAATTTTGAGTAAGTTCTCTTTTTTGTGTTTTGTGCTAAAAGTTTTACAGCCTTTGTTCTTTCTCTAGAGGTGGTGCCTTTAACATGCTAATGGGGCTAGGGGAGGTGTTTGTAAATTTTGTCACATTGGGAGAATATTGATATGTAGAAAAAATGAGCTTTAAAAGTAAAAGGGATAATTTGTTTGAGATTTGATTCATTGATTGGTGGCATTTTAGTTTTGACATAACTATTGGTAAGTGTCATTGGATTGGAATATTATGCATTTGTTTGATCTTGGTGCCCATGAGTTGTTTGATAGTAATGGAATCGACTATGGATTATGCTAGCTGAGACCAATCCTTTTCTTCGGCAATTGGTTTAGGTCCGTTTATGTTATGTATTGAGTGAATTTCAAATTGAAATGTTAAATTGATGAAAATTATGTGATTAGTTATTATGCGCATGGGAAGCATCCCACGGACTACGTGACATTGCCTAAGTCATTCTAATGCTATGTGCTGATTGGAGCATTAGCATAGGTTAGGACTATGTCTCATAGGCCTTGGAATGCAAACCAAAGTATGTTGGATGGAAATGTTAAGCTTTGTCATTAAAATGCATAAAGGGTATGTTTATTTCTCCTAATAATCTAAGCGACTTTTACATTATGTTATTAAGTGAAGTTTTTCCCTTTTATTTCCATTTAAATCTAGTGACAACTATTTAGGTTGAGCTTATCCTAGGCGATGGGTGATTCAAATACAGGTGATATATTAAAGGAACTAAAGTTTAAATAAATAAAAGTGCTAGAGGATGTGTTATGTCTTATTCTTTTACTTTTATATGCATGTTTCATGCTATGTGTTTTGATAAGTTAGTAATGCTATATTGTCAAGTTCATTAATTGTTGATCAAGAGATTTTCATAAGATTTAAAATATGTGTCATTTCATAATTTTAATTTGCGAATTGATTAAATGAAACTAAAGCATGCTTAATTATTTTATAATTAAGCTGAAGTGACTAGAGACGACAACAATAACACTTGAACTGATTTTTTTTTTAAATTATTGAGTTTACTTTTGTGTTCTCACCATTTTTTCTTTCTGTATTATTTTCAAATGAGCCAATGACCAGGATGCTAGCTAGAGTCCCTTGAGTTTATGATCTTGGAGCTAGCCCATGCTTAGAGATTATGTGTATCTTGTATTTATCTTTTGAGCATGTAGACTATTGATCCTCATTTATGTTTTCCTTGTTTTTGAGATTCCCTTACTCTATGAATGACTATATTTGAGAGGATCTTATTATTAGCTAGGATTTATTATGAATGACTATAATTGAGACCGAACCTTATTATTAGCTAGGATTTATTTATGATATGTTCTTTATTAGAATATTATGATATGGTTCATGTAGTTTGTATTAGGTGTGATTAACTAATGCCCTCCTATGATATATTAGTACCTTATTATATTATGATGTGGTGATATATGTTGTTAAATGTTTATTATATCAATGATTTGTTCAATTATGTGTTTATTATTATTGAAATATAATTTCGCTCACATGTTGTGTTTGTTTTAATTATGCATGCATTAACGAATGGGGCTCTTGCCATTTTAAGTTTTGAAAAAAAATTATACTCTATTTTCCAGAAGTATTTTCAAGTAAATTAAACGAACAAAATCAAAATGTGAGAAATCTAATAATTGGCCAATTATAACGTACGAATGAGAAGTTAATAATTTGGGTGTTACATTTTAACTCATTTTCATCTATGGAATAGTTACCAAGACTTTTAATTTCAAGAAAATAGTTCTAACATATAGCCTCTAAGGAGGTGTAGGGTTCAAATTTAGCGGAATTCAAGACTCGGTGACAGATAAGGGTAACTAGTATAATTCTAGTTTAGAATAAATTTTCTAGTCTTTTTATTTAAAATTAGGGTATTACAATTACCTTCAACCAATCATATCATCACACATAATTTAAATATATTTTATAAGAAAAAGTACAAAATTAATTACCATTAGTTAAAAATTAATCCTTTGAAAACTTATAATCACAATACATACATTATTTATTTTTTCTATTCTTCTAAATCTTGAGCTAATCACACTTACCAGTCACGCCCATTATTTTTTAAAAATATTTATTTTTAATTATTTAAATAATTTGATATTTTTTACTTAGTGTAATTTTTATTTCAATAAAATATTAAAAAACTAAGTGTAAAGCACACTATACATTATAATATAAAAAAATATACCTTATACATTAAAAATTAATAAAGCCTAATATTGTCTCCTTAAACTTGGTTAAGTTATTCATGATTTTAATTTGAGAAATTAGGGATAAACTTATACAATATATCAAATACACCAAATACTCGATAAAGTATATCTAACTATTCTTAAAAAACCTCAATAAGGATGTGTGTAATTTTTTCAATTACTAACCGACTAATATTTGGTGTGTCAAACCTCTCAAACTGATCAATATACTGACTATTAGTGTTTAAAAATTCTAATTTTTAAGTATAAAAATTAGTCAGTTTATGCTTATGAGTTGACCTTAAATGGATTAAGTGAAAACATTATCTTGTTAACACTTACAATATATGTGGGTTATAATAATATCAAATATCAATTAATAATATATTTATATATATAATTTGCTTTTAAAATTTTTACTATACTATCATGTTTGGAAAAGTTGTAGGATTATACTTATTTCAATAGTTGCTTATTTTGTATAATCATTTTTTAATATAATTATTTGTTTGAAAATCATATTATATTTGGGCACTTTTAACTGAAAATTGGTTTTAAGTTGATATGTGTTTTTTTATTGTTAAAAGTAATAATTTTATTTGTGGTAAATGAGTATGAAGTATAAATTATGTTAGATAAATTTTTGTGGCAAATTACCATTGGTGATGGTAGGTTGGGTATATCCCTTTTATATTTGTGGATAGATTACAATTAAAATTATCAAATTGAAGTTTCCCCTTTTCTTTTTTCTAAAACAACTTTTTTTTCTCCATATTTGAACCGCTTAAATTATTGACTTAAAATACCCAAACAAACTTATTTTTTCAAAACAGCTTTTTGGAAAACCAAAAGCTATTTTTCTAGTTTCCCAAACATGCACAAGAAAACAAATATTAATAGTAATAATAATTTATAATAATTTTTTCAAAAATAAAAGTTACATATTTTCTCAATTACTAATTTCAGAAATGCATGTTAAAATAAAAATATTTATTAATATGGTGTATGAAGATGAATCATGAAGAAAGTAACAAGAAGAGTTTTTTTATTTCACTATAAAAATATGTATTAATATCAAAAAATAACTAATAGTTGAGAAAATGTGTAATTTTATTTTAAAAAATAATCACTATAAATTATTGTTATCATCAATAATTTGTTCTCCTAGTATATAATAATGATAAAGTTATAAATATATATTAACATTTTATATCATTATAACCCACATATATTTTATTTTGTAAAAGATTAAAATATATAAGTTTAATAAAATTTATTTTGGTCAAAAATAAAATCATAATGTAAGACAATAGAGAATTAACAAAAAAAATAAAAAAAATTAAAGTGTAGCTTATCTTAATTGTTTAGAGGAGAGAAATATATACTTAAAAAATAGAGGGGATAAAAGCATAATAATATAATCTCTAGGAAAGAGTTGTATTTTACAAAATTAAATTTTGATAAAAAAAATATTTATATGTATTTATTATAAATCGATATGGAGATTTCTTATCGAACCATGTAGGCAAGGGTTTTAGAACCAAGATTTGGCTTGGGTTCCATAGAATTACCCTACTTTTTATAGTTAATAAATCTTCATCCGGTTATATTTGCACTTTCATTAACAAAATCACTTGAAATTGGCTAATAATAGAAAATAGGAAGAGACTAGGATACCACTCTTTAGCTGAGATGAAAATATATTACGTGTTATATTTAAGTAGATTCAAACATCTCTGTCATATATAAGACCATCAAGATATACTCAAAAAAAAAAAAAGCCACAAAAGGGAATAACAAGAAAAAAAAAGACAAGAGTTGTCATCATGGGATCTAGATATCTATTCTCAACATCTAATAAATCCAAGCCATTCATTAAATAAAAAAGTCAAAGCAATCAAAGAGAAATGGTGGAGCTATAAGAAAAAATGATGATAGCCCTTTCAATAACACACAATAATAAAGATTAGAATAAGAGAGAAGAGGAGAAAGAAGAGAAAAGGAAGATCATGAATGAATGAATGGTTTTCTTCGATTACACTTTTAAATGAGATTTCATATAATTATAAATTAAAAAGAAGAAAAAGAAGGAAGATGTTAATTAATACAACAATATTTTTAGGGTAGTATTACTCAATATCATTTTACAAATATATTTGAAGTTTATAATATCTGAAAAGTCAATGGAATTGATTATTGTCACTTTTTCATAATTCAAATATCATTTAATGATTGATTATTTTCATAATTATAATAAATTATTTTACAATTTTTATACCACTTATTTTCCTTCAATTTGATTTTCGTATAACAAGTTATGTATTGTTCATTAATCTTCAACTTTTTTGAGAGATAATTTTACAGTTTAATTTTAATATATTAATAGTGTATAGATCCATCCAATCAAAATCTGTCTCTATATGACCTTTCAAGCAAGAAATATAACATCATATGATTGGACAGTTTTTTTTTAATGTAGTTCTTCAAAATTAAACTCCATAGTTTTATTGGTCAAATATTTCATAACTATTATTATTTTTATATGATTTTTTAGCTGATTATATTGCTTAATTGAATGATTGCATAATAATATTTTACTCTCAAATTGTATTGAAATCAAGTTTTCGAAAGAATTCTGAAGAAAGAATATTTAATTAATGATGGTAAGAAATTTTGTAACATAACACTATTTGAAAGACAAGATAATGTTTTGAAGGAAAAAGAATCTTTCTAAAAAGCCATATTCAATCGAGCACTAAATACTATTTTTATTCGCATACTTTTTTCTTGTCCCCATTTTTAATTTGTGGGGAAAGATAATTACGTGGAATTATGAACTGGAAAGCACAATACAAAGGCCTTTATCATTATCTAATAACCCTTCTAATACCCATACATCTAAAGTGATTGTGTAGTGACAGATGAAACAAAATGTTTCTAACCAGTTTTTAGATTGTTTTATCCAAATTGAACTTTTGGGTAACCAACATAGATTAGATAACTAGATTTGGTTAGAAATGCTGACTCTATCATATTCTTATGAAAATCGATGCACCTTTCTTTTTTTCCCTTGTTCTCTTCTGCAATAGCACTGCATAAGAGTCAACACTGATTATAACGTGAAAAACCAAGATGACAAATCACAAAAGCTAGCTGAACCTACGTAGTCTTCATACTAGTATAAGAGTAGCAAAGGAGGATCGAATTACAAACCAGTTAGTTAAAGAAACTCTAATACCATATTATGAAAATATCATACTAGGAAATATCTCTTTCAAAAGACTAAGTGCCTATGTAATTTGTAAATTGCTTCTAATGGAATGAGAATGTATAGTACTCAATGTATTTGAAAAGTTTTTTTTTCAAGCAATTAAAATTACTTTTGGGAGAATAATTCTTAAGATACTTTTCATTCTAGAAAATATACTTCTAAGATAAAATCTTACTACTATTACACTCTCATTAATAACTAAAAGTAATTTTACTTTATCATATCCAAACAAAAACAATTATCTTAAATTTACTTTTGATATATGCATGCAAATCAAACACAAATTAATTCTTTTAAAAGTAATTTTACAAAAATAATTCTTTTCAACTAAATTATTTTAAAAATAATTCTACAAAAAGATGAACCAATGGCAGCTAAGTTGATGGGTGGAGGTATCTAAATAATTCTATATTCTAACTATATTATTGTTGGATAAACTCCTTATTTGCACAAAGCGACAAACCAGCAAAAAGATTAGAGAAAATTGCACAGCCCAAATGAGAAATTAAAGAGAACTACAAGATCTGTTTGCTTGACGATGAGATCAACTATGCCATCCACCTAAGAGTCCTGTACTTTCTCCCTCCATGGTATTCATAAACAAAATGGAGCTGAGGGACAACCTTGCAAAGCAATTCATCCACATGCTTGCAGTACCAAAGTCTCCATCTCTTAGAGAAAATAAGGGGAAGGATGACAAAACCAAGGCCAAAAGTTAATCCCAACTCAACACTAAGGAAATTCCAATCTATTGAAACATGCCACTCGTATGAAGGTGATGGTGGCAGCCCATCCACTAACTTTCCATTGTAGCAGTCCTTTGTTGGAGGTCCACATAGCCCTTCATTGCTTTCAAAGGAATATGCATCAAACGACTGAATTTGAGTGCCTGTTGGGATTTTCCCCACAAGATGATTAAAGGAGAGATTCAAGAATGCAAGGAAAGTTAAACTTGCAAGCTCATTGGGGATTTCTCCACTCAAATTGTTATATGATAAGTCCAAGGATTCAAGATGCATCAAATTTCCTAAATATGATGGTATATGGCCTGAGAAAGCATTATGTGACAAGTTAAGAACATTAAGTGCTCTCAAATTCATAAGCTCATCAGGTATAGGACCTTCAAGATGGTTGGATGAGAGATCAAGTGAAGTGAAGATAGTGGGGATTTTGATCAAATTCATCTGCGAACCTTTGTTGACAACTGCAACTGAATCCAGGTAGCGACCACCTAATTCATTAGCAGCCACATAATAAGCGAACATGTGATCTACCACAGAATAAGGTTGTCCTGCTAACAATTTGTCCAGTTTTATTACAAGAGATCTGTCAATAACAGTGAACAGATCCTTGAAACGTACTGGGTCATGGTTATCAAACATGTCAAAAAATAAATCCCCATACTTTTCATGGATTTCACTTTCATCACCCATCATTTTTGTCCATCTTTTCAAGAGTGATCCAGGTACCGTACCAGCAAAACTATTGGAGGCTATATCAACAATGTGAAGCATCTCCCAATTACTAGTGTTGTGTTGGCATCCAATGGGACCATGAAGATTGTTTGACCTTAAAATCAACACTCGGAGGGTGGAAATATTGGCCAAGAAGCATGGAAATCCATCACTAAGCAGATTGTTCCCAAGATTTAAGACTTGCAGGCTCTGGCAGTTGGCCAGAGATTTTGGGATGGCACCAACCAAGAAATTTTCATTGAGATCAAGAAACCTTAGATTGCATGAACTTGAGATTGTATCAGAAATATAACCTGTAAGTTTGTTTCCAGCAAGATTTACCACCCTGAGTATACTATTCCTTCTTGTCAAACACTTGGGAATGAAGCCACTGAAGCTATTATGGGAAAGATCAAGCAATCGGAGAGTAGAAAAATTACAAAAGAAATTATCAATTTTTCCTTGTAAGCTGTTATTTGAAAGGGAGAGAAAATATATGGAAGGAAGGTATTTATCCATGTTGGGTGGGACAAGGTTGAATCTATTGCTTGAGTAGTCCAAATGGACAGCATATTTTGTGAAAATGGGAATTGACCCAGGTAGTTGATTGGAATGAAGATCAAGGATGTACAGATTAGAGCTAATATTTTCCAAGGGACCTTCCAAACCTGTGAGAAGATTGTTGGAAAGATTCAAATAAGCTAGAGAGTCAAATCTCCAGATCCAGTTGGGTATTATTCCATGAATTTGGTTGTTGGACAGATCTAGAGCATTTAGTTGGGGTTGCTTTCTCAAGAAACCTGGGAATTCCCTCAACTTGCAAGAACCCAACAATAGATTTTTCATAACAGGGAAGGATGAAAGGCCATGATCATCATTGAAAGTTATATCAACTGACAACTTGTTATTTGAGAGGCCCAATGTATGTAAACTTTGCATATTTTGAATCACATCAAGCCTTATAGTGCCATTGAATTCATTTTCAGAAAGTTGGAGGAAACAAAGTCCTTTAACTTGAAACATTGAAACGGGAATAGGCCCTTCTAATTTATTGTTACTCAAATCAACCAACTGTAATTGGGAGGAAGAAGCATTTGAGAATTCATCCAATGGACCATCAAATCCATTGTGAGAAAGTGTGAGCTCTTGCAAAGATGGAAGTGTAAAAAGAGATGAAGGAACTTTTCCATTGAGGGAGTTACTACCCAAGTTAAGGATGAAGAGATTTGCAAGTCCTTCCAACTGAGCTGATTGAATGGATCCTGTCAAATTATTGCGCAATAGTGACAAATATCTGAGATTCTTAGACCCATTGAAAGATGGAATCGGGCCAGTAAACTTGTTGAATGACAAGTCAAGATGAACAAGTTGGGTGAGTTCTGACACTGAAATAGGAAGTGTTTCACTGAATTGGCAACTTGAAAGATTTAATGCAGACAAATGCTTTAGATTGGAAATAGCACCTGGTATTTTCCCTAAGAAATTTGTATTGCTAAGGTCCAAGGTGTGAAGAGACACATCTTGCAAGAAGTTTGGCAAATAACCCTGAAGATCATAATTATTTGACATATCAAGAACAACTAGTGTCTGTATTTGGAAGATATTCATTGGAAAATGACCGCTCAACTTGCAACTGCTAAGCTCCATGACTTGCAAACTGGAGAACTTTGGAAAGAATTCTGGCACTGGACCTGATATATTATTCTGGCTTAGGCGAATTGTTAAGAGTGCTTGGAGCATTGACAGTGATGAATCAATTGATCCGGTAAGATTGCAGGATGACATGCTTAGAACTTGTAGTTTTCGCAGTGGAGATAAGGCTTGGCACCATTCATTTCCTTCAGCAGATATCTTCACTCCATCCAGATACAATTCTGTGATTTCTGTAAGGTTCTGCAAAAACATTGCAATATTTGGTTTCTCAAGTTTGAGAGTATTTTGTGCTGCAAATGATGCAGACAAATCAAGAGTAACAAGCTTTGTCAGCTGAGAGATCTCAGGTGGAATCTGCCCCTCAAAGCCAGCATTTGACAGATTCAAACGCCTCAAATACTTTAACCTTCCAAAGTTGGAAGGAACAAAAGAACCGAAACCATTGTGAGCCAAATTAAGACTCTGCAAATATTGCAAGTTGAAGACGCATGCTGAGTTATTTAGTCCTCCAGAAATAAATTCCTCACTCAAGTCTAGACCAACTACTCGGCCTTTGTCGCATGTTACTCCATTCCATTGGCAACAATCATCACTTTGATTCCAATGGACCAATGTTTTGGATTTGGCAGGGTTGAATATAAAGCTATCCTTCAGTTGGAGCAACAATAGTTGCTGGTGGCCAAGACAGTGGCTTGTTGCTGCATCAATGTTGATACTCAGGTTTATCAACCACAAGGGTATGAAGAAAGGCCATAATAATAAGACTTGATAGGTTCTCATCGGAGATGGTTACTACAAGAACACGAGACTGAGAGGTTCAGAAAGGTGAGGATGGTGTAGCTAGCTTTGAGCATATTCCTTTTTATAAAGAAAAGGGTAAAATGCACTTACCTCCCTTGAGGTATCAAGAAATTTCACTCTACCCATTTATTTGAAAAACCTACACTTCACCCTATTTCATTGAGGTTATATTTGGTGTTTTCTCTTTTATAATCTATTTTTTTAAAATCATATAGATAATCTGGAGTAAATCCACGTGGTCGATCTTTTGGACCCTTATCCAGCTTCATTGGTTCGGAGCTTCCAGTCATATTTCTAGTCCAACACATAGCCATGAGCTTGGTCGTAGGCCAAGTAGTTGGTGTCCAGCTGTCATGGCTGAGGTGTAGATTTTTCAAATGGGATGGAGTGTAGATTTTTCAAATAAATGGGGCGGAGTATCATTTCTTAATACGTCAAGGGAGGTAAGTGCATTTTATCCTAAAGAAAAAATGTTTGTTGTACAATTAAATTATATAACAAATACACACTGCATATCTTATCATCATTAAATGTGATGAGTGATCTCACTTATCCCACTCACTCATCACATCTACGGTATGGTTGGTTGAGGAGTAAAAGTAAAAATAAAATTTTTCCAGATGAATTTCATATGTAAAATTATACATGATGTTCATTTAGGAAATTTTTACCCTCATTTTTACTCTCTAATCAAATACACCCTTAAATGTGGTAAAATGTGTGATGCACATTTATTATGTAATCTTATTGTTTAGAGTTTAGGGTGCACCCTTAATTTTATTGTTTATTGTTCATCTAACATTATTTTATCAATATTTGAAGGAAAAATTGTTGTGTAGCTACCAGCTAACGGGTACCGTGATGACTCACGTCCAATAGATCAACTATGGGTGTGGACTTCATACAATGATCCACACTTTTTCAACTATGTTTCATGGCGTGAAGAAAACTCTTTTTTTTTTGGGGATGATCTAATAAGTCTGACACCAACGCCAAGCTCCGTCCTAATTACTCCATAACTTATCGTCGATCTTAGTATTTATTTGATATTTGCTAATACAAATTAAAGCATGCCGCGTTCCCTTTTTGACTAAGTGAACTAGTAACTAGTGACTATCAAATTGAGTAATAATATGTATACAACATTTTTGTATAATATATTTATAATTTAGACAAAAAGAAGTAAGGTGATTAACCAATTTCAATTTTTTTTTTTTGGATCCATCATCCTGTGCAAATTTTTTATGTATATGGTAAGTATATTTTATAAAAATGTTTTGGTTCGAAAAATTGACAAATATTGCTCAAGACGATAGTTGGGAATCAGATAACTCGTTCCCTTTTCCTGTACTTTCAGATTTCAATAAAAATATTTTTTATAAAATAGGCTTTTTGTTTGTCTCTAATTAGTAATTACTTTTATTTGATTCTTTAATGTCATATTTTTTCTTTTATTTTTTTTTAAATTTGATCTCTAATATTTCGCCGTATAACTAATGAAAAAAGCTAACGTGGCATACTCTATATCATATTTACGTGTGTGCCAGCGTTATATTACAAAAAACTTTAGAACCAAATTCAAAATAATTTGAGATTTAAGGAATTAAATGGAGAAAAAATAAACTAAAAACTAAATTAAAAAATTGAGTGAAAATAAATAATTGAAAAGCCTATTTTGTAATATTTTACTTGAAAGGTAAGATTTTTTTAGGCTTTACCATCATTAATTGAAAAATATTATTTGTACATGTATTATATGAGATGTACGGATTCATATATCATTTACCATTAAATAAGGATTAGATTTACATAAATGAGATTCACACTCTCATATAATAGTAAAATAGATTCCAGTTGCTATAGGGTCATATAAATAGCATAACTCTTATTAGTTTATTATCACCACTTGTGTTGGGATTTAGGACGCGCATAGAGAAAAAGAGAAGGATTCCCCTATTTATCTGTTGTCCGCTTAGTGTTTTTTTTTTTGTTCCTCAACCAGGGTATCCACCGTCAAAGGGTGGGAGCTGTCCAAAGATTTAAGGCTTTTCCAAATCCAAAGTCAGGATCAAACCCCTGATATTTAGTTAACAGTGAATGAGTTCCTACCACTCAACCACACACCGTGGTTCACTTAGTGCTTGTTTGGTTATACTTTTAGGGTTTAGGGTTTAGTGCTTGTCAAAAGTACTTTTGATCAACTTAAAAAGATAAGAGAACAAGGAAAGTTGTTTGGCTTTTATATATGCGAGTAAAAGCTTCATTCCCAGGAGAAAAAAATTACTTTTAGTAAAGTGAATTAATAGTACTTTTCATTTTCATTTCATTAGAATGAGATTCACTTTTACACTTATATTCTCTATTACTCACTTTTACCTATTTTATTATTTTATATTATGTCTATTTTGGTAATCTTATCT
This sequence comes from Dalbergia oliveri, assembly GCA_030441495.1. NCBI lineage: Eukaryota > Viridiplantae > Streptophyta > Magnoliopsida > Fabales > Fabaceae > Dalbergia > Dalbergia oliveri. The sequence goes on along the minus strand of JAMLFY010000005.1, from coordinate 21,415,798 downwards.
TTAAGGCTATGTTTGATTAGGGATGAAAATTAGGGTAAATTTTCCATGATTTAGCTCAATCATGAAAAATTTACCCTAATTTTCATCCTCCAATCAAACATACTCTAAAAGTGATTTTACTTTATCAGATTTAAATAAAAACAATTCTCTTCAACTTACTTTTGAACAAATTAATTTTCTCAACTTTAACTCTTCTAAAACTGATTCTTCCAAATTTAATTCTTTAAAAAATAATTATAAACCAAACGGATCACCTGTTCAATCTTTGCACTTGCATCATCAGATCGAAAAGGATGTCTAATAATTATAAACCAAAAAATATTTGTTTGGGTTTAATGGGGTATTTGTGAAATTTTAGAATGTTTTGGGGAGGGATTTACAAAATTTAAAGGGTGTGTTTTAATAAATAAGTGATGATTAGGATTAGTGGGTGTCACGTAGGTTAATAAATTGCATGCCACGTCAGTAAATTGGTGACACATTAGATTTTCAAGTAGTCAGTGACTTATGGTGTCCTATTTTTATAATTGTGAGGGACCTTAACATTAATTTTTTTTTTTTATCAGGAACTAACTTGTCCATTCAAAAATTTTTAGGATAATTTAGGGGTTTACTCTTATATTTATTATTTAAAAATTCATGAAAATAAAAATATATAATTAAATAATAGTATTTTTTTACATTAAAATTAAACTCTTCATAATTGATATTTTATAAATAAAGTACTTGTTGAATTTTCAGGAGAATATTTTGCAAGATTTAGATTTGTCTTGGAGTATAACTTTTATAAGGAGGGTAGAGTAAGAATCATAACATAGATTACTTTTATATATGTAAATGATATAAAAAAATAGTATAATATCTCTGACATTGACTTTTTAATATTGTTATTCAATCATGTATTATCACATTAGTAAAAGTTATTAAATCTCATATCCATTATTTAAAGAGTTATACAAATAGAATTAGATAACAGTTTAAAATATTTTTACCCTATGAGTGTATAGAAATTATGCTTATAAAAAATCTGTAAAAAAAAAAGGAAAAATGAGCAGTGAGAAGGTTGTTGAAAATCCAATGAAGCGGGAAGGGCTTAATCAACCCAACCTAAAATCTTGAACCATTCACTAAATAAGAAGCTTGAACTGGGGGCAAGAGTAATGGGATTGACTACTTGACAAAATTTGGTTTGCCTTTACTCGTTTCTCGCTAGAGACTAAAGGTATCAAGTGATGAACCCCTCAATGCCGCACCAAAATAGTCCAAAATTTTCACTTAGCACTTGAGTGGAAAGTGACCACAAATGTTATGGAATAGAAGAGGAAGAAAACCAAATGGACTTAAGTAAAAGTTGAAGAGGACGTCAATTCACCGAACGCTATATTTGGTGAAAAACTAAAAAAAAAATGTTACTTGTATTCACCATGAATGAGACACCATATCAACTCATATCCTATTCACCATTAAATTAGATATGGATATCACTTGAATAAGTTCACATCTGTATTTCATGTATAGTGAGTACAAATAACCATAAGAAAAAACTGGATAAACCAGCTGTTCGACCAGCTACAAAACCGTCACTGACCAATCCGATTAAGCTCCAAAAATTGAGAAAAGTCAAAACCGGTCAAAACTAGGGAAAACCAGGAAAATCGGTGAATTGTTGTGGAGATATGATTTTTTTTTTAAAGATTTTTTTTCAAAGTTTAAATACTGATATCTTATGGCAACTACAGAAAAAAAAAAAAAAAAAGAATCAAAGAAGGGCACTAATAAAAATTGTTGGGTTATTAGTCTTTTCTCTGTCATTTGCACGCTGCTCACCATAAACCCTATTGATCACTAACAAATATTGTTTTCAAATGTTTTGTGACCGTGTTATGAGGTTGAGACTATAGAAATTTTATATGGAGTATATTTATTTTTATAGACTTGTAAATATTTTTTTGTTAATTATGTTAATATTAATGATTTAATATATTTATTTATATTCTAATTAATAATATTTATATATTTATATTTTTTTTATTATATTCCTTTGAACCTTGATCGAACCAGTTTAACATCTAAATCTTTGAATTGACCTTACCGGTCCAATTTTTTCTTCTTGCAAATAACATAACTCAAAACTAAATCTGGAGTCAAGCCAACGTGGACAGCCTCACCATTGTTCTAGGAGCCCATTCTCTCATGTTGTTTTTTTGGATTAAAAAAATACCTCTATCAAAAATGGCCCGTGAAATCCGCTCTACATACATGAAAAGTAATACAGAAATCATAATTGTATTCATAAAGTGTGTGAGATATCGCTTGACTTATATATCATCTATCATTAAATGAGATGTAAATTCTATTTAAATGGAGTTCACATCCATTCAATAATGAATGAAATGTGAGTTAATACGGTATTCTACATTCTATAGGTACAAATAATACTACTTAAAGTAGTAATGTCCTATTGCAAAGCCGAACCCTTGGGGAGCTCTCCACGTCGAAGAGGCATCGGCCATATTCTCCGACTCTGTCTCATGGAATTGCAAAGCAATCCTCACGCAGTAGTTCCCTTATTAGGTCTCTACTAAAAGAAAGGGGCACACATTCGTTCCCCTAAATTTACAAAAATATAAAAGGTTTGATTAAAGTATAAATATTTAATTTCTCATAAAATTGAAGGCAATTATTTAACTTGAAACTGTTAGAAGTTAAAATTATGATAAATATTTTCTTTACTTATTTGATTTTATATACTATTAGTGATGAACTATTATAGGAAATATGAAGTTATGCACTTTTGTTAGTATTTATAATTACATTTCCAAATTTAGAATTTAGCGGACTTCTTATTGGCAATCCTAATTGAGAATTTAGCTATATATGATGATTTTTGAAAGTCCTTGATAGATATATTAGTGATCATGATGTACTAATAAACATATAAAGAATTGATATCTGAATCTAGGTTTGTTTTGTAAACTTATAGGGACCATTATCAAAATATTAAAGTCCACTCTTTAACTTAAATCTACTACTCCAATAACTTAAACCCAAAAATGTCATTGTAACACCTCAAAATGGATGTCAATTGGGATACCCATTTTTTAACCATTGGATGTGATGGTGATCCTACTCATCACATCCATTCACATCCAATAATTAAAGTGGGCATCTCAACGAATACCCACTTTTTGGATATTAAAATAGCACGTCTCATAACTTAAAATTGTTAAAAAAGTATTTTATTTAATTATTTGATTTTTGGTAACAAATTAGCTATTTGATTTTTATTTAAAAATTAAAAATAATATCTTATTAAATGAATTTTATATATCTTTGGATGTTTTGCCCTATTTGATTGTTTTCTTACTATTTGGCTTGCTTTTTTGTTGTTGCGTTCTGAAAGTACTGCTACATGTGGTGTCTATGTGGCCACACTTGAACTTAGTTGGTGTAGATATTGTGACCTGTTTTTGCTCTCCTCTATTTTGGAGTGGTTAAACCCATTTTATAGGTATGTTATTGGAGCTTAGTTGATATATATATAATCTATTATACTTTTTTAGGACAAATTACACAAACCTCCTCTAAGGTCTATCAAGATTACAACCACACCCTCAGGTTTCAATTTAACACCCAATTTCCTTAATTTATTCAATTTCATTACAGTAACCTCACCTAATCTTAAATTATAATTTTTAAATAGTTTTAAAAATAGATAAAATAACTACTTTATCCTTATTAATTCCTTCTATTTCTATTCCATCCCATTCTTTTCCATCACTCACACCCAAATCCCTAAAAGCTCATAGGGTACCCACAACATCCCCAATGCCCAAACCCTCCATGATCCCCGCCGCAAACCAACCCAGGAAGATGGAATTAGATACCACTTTCTACTACTACGATGGAATTAGATACCATTTAATTGAATTATTCATATTATTCATATTGCTGTCAAGAATAGATTCATTAGATATTTTACCAGTTAGCCCAAAAACCCAGTCACATTTATGTCATTGCTTAGTCAAACAAATTAAAATAATCACGTATTTTCCTCTAGCTTAAGCAACACCTCTTAATTTTTGAAAAGCAAATTTAAATGAAGACGTTTAGCAAGGCACCTTTTAGTCAAAACGATACTAAAGTATACTAGAAGTCTTTTAAGCTTGGCCCCTAGCAAGGTCAAGGTCTTGCAATCGTTTCTGAAGATACTGGAGCTAGGGACAAGGTTGTAAAAATAGAACAAGACGTGGCCAGTGTCATAGCCCCTTCATGTGGTTATAGATATAGAGATAGAAGATGATGGAAGTGTCAGTGGAGGCAGCAGAAGATGTCGATATGGAAGATACAGATGCAGTAATAGAAGATGATGGCAGATCCCGTGGATAGAGGTAGAAGATGATGAGAAGTGCAAACTTGGGTTTTTAAAACATATGTTAAGAGAAGAGAGGTATGTGTCAAATTGAAATCTAGGAAGATGTGGATGTAATATTAATAGATAAGGAAGACCCATGTGATTTATCCTTTGTTTGATAATTTGTAAATAAAATTGATGTAAAATTAACCGTGCATAGCACAAGTTCCCAACTACTTCGACAGAAAAGTAAATTGTAAAAACTATGAGGAATGAAAGGTTAAAACGCTAAGATAGAGACACAAGACCATTGTCGACGAATGGCTTGAGGAATTCCAAATGTGGATATCATGGGGCAGTAGAAAAAGCTCACCGAGAGAATGTAAGAAAAAGATAAATAAAGTATAATAAAAGAATATAAAATAGGAAATTGAATTTTTTTAATACTATGATAATAAAGTTGTATTAATAAAATTCATAATCTTATGCATATAAAATATAACTAAATATAAAGTTATATATCTTCCTTCTTAGATTTAATTTAATTAACTTTAAAAATGAAGAAAATTTTTAAAAGTTTTAGTATAATTATTCTCAAAATTAAATTTCAAAGATTGTAATTTAAGTTTTAATTTTTCATTATAATGCCTTATGAAGAAGAGGATTTGTTTTTTTTTTTTTTTGTTATTTCTATCATGTGAATACTAAGAGAGCATTTGGTTTGCCCATTTTTCATTTTCATTTTCGGTGAAAATAGAAATGGACCTGAAAATATGTCTGGTTAGATTGAGTTGAAAATATTTTAATAAAAATATTTCTTAAAAAGGCTTAAATATGAAAATGCCAAATTCATGTTTCCAATATTTCCTTTGTTATTGGTTGAAAATATTTCCACATGAAAATGCAGCGACATCTTAGTAAATAGAAGGAAGGTTTCTTTGTTTTAAATCGGGTCCTGACCCATGCATCCATGTCTTCAACACTCTTCCTTCAATGATTTTAATTTTTATGTTCACATCACACTTTCTGTCATGTGCAATATGTTAGGACCCCACTCATCAATTTCTTTTTGATTTTTTATTAACTAATAAAGCATAACTAAACCAATTGCCAATGCCACACTCTTGTGTAACTTATATATTATATTATTATGTTCCTCTCAATTTTTTAACTATTATTATTTTATTTTATTTGAATATTCAATATATTAAAAATTTTATCATTTATTATTATTATGATAATAAATCCGTTATAAAAAATCTCTCAAGCTGATAAATTCATGACTATCACTTATAATATTTCTTTTTATGTGAAGGTATATATATTTTTTCTATTTCATTTACATTCAAATAAAATGTGAAACCTTTTTTAGTGAAAATTTAATTGGAGTAAAGGGATGAGCTATACTATATAATACCATTAGGCTAAAAATTTTATATTTAAAATTTGGAATAACACAATAATAAACATAGTTAAAAATAATACTGATTATTTGATTCACTTAAGTCCTTTTTTATTATGATTACAATTTACTCAAAGATCTTTGAAAAGGAGAAAAGAGTGAATATGCAAATCAAGTATATTTCAAGCAAGGAAAGTAATTTTATTAGAAGTTTCTTATTTTATAAAACTTTTTATTATGTTATTATATTATAAAATTATTTTCAATGGATAAATCAAATTTGAGAACCAAATATATACTATTTTATTATTTAAAATCAAATATAATTTTATTATCTTAAATTTTAGTTTGAGTATTTTGGAAATAGATAAACTAAACATATTTTTATTGTTTTCTCTTTTTGAAAGAATCTACTTTTTAAACCAAACATATTTTTTAATTTTAAAAATATAAAAATAAAAATCCTTTTTAAAAATAAAAATAGAAAATAAAAACAAAATATTTTCACAAACCAAACGCACCCTAAGTGTTTTTGGCTTTTGATCCTTTTTTAAATTATTATGTCAGTTACAATAATAATAAGACATACAATAAATCACACATAATGATAATTACAAATGCAATTAAACATGCAATATATTTAAAAGAGAGAACAAAGCATCTTACATTAGTGATAGATTTTTTTATTTTTGATAGATACTTTGGTGATAGATAATGCATATATACAATCTAATAAAATGATTGATCATTGAGTTTTATAATATATAGAATAGAGAATATTCAAAATTATGTAATATAAATACAAATATATTTTTCTTTATTACATATTGCAATATATAAATGCAATATGCAGTGAATTTTATTTTTTCAATTTTACATGATTAAATGTTTAGTATTAATGCTTAAACAAATAGAATATGTATAACATGAAAAATTAAAAACATAAAAGAAGATCTAATAAATCATTTTTTAAATTAGATCAAAATAGGAAAATTTTTTAATACAATACTCATCTAATTGTATTAAAAAATTCAAAATTTTATGCACGTAAAGTATAACCTGATATAGTAAATAAAATTTAATTTTAAACATTAGAGAAATAGAACTAAATATTAATTTAATATATTTTTAATTGAATGGCATAACAAAAAATTTCATGAATCAAGATAAAGAATGTCAACTTAAATAACATAAATTGTATAAGAATGTAAATTAATAAATATGTTATTACTTAAGTTAAAGAATTAGTTTCAAGCATTAAAATGATAAAATAACATAATTTATATAAGGATATAAACCAATTTAATATATTATTGATTTTTTTGTTACATTAATGTATTATTGCTTACATTAAAGAATTAATTATAGTCCTTGAATTATTTTGAAAGTCGATGAACTCTTTTAAAGTAAAAAATAATTTATTTCAAAATGAAAAAATTCAACCCTTTGTATACTATATATTTAAGAAAAAAATGATTGCTATCGGTATATCAATTATGCAAACTAGTAATTATATTTAGTATACTATTTTTGGTGATTTAGAATTAATTTCTTTAAGTAAAATGATATTGAGATTCCCATTTACAATAAATGATATTTCAAATTATATAATACAAACATAGATGTAATACATATTACTATAACTACATGCAATGAATCAGATCATAATTAAAAATTAGGTGAATATTAATTACAAAAGAAAGCTAAAAATCTATAATCTATAATACTAATATTCCAAACTCATATCGAGGAAAGTTTTCTAGGTGTCATTCCTAGGATAATTTAGGGCCCACAATTTTCATAACTTTAATCTATAATTATTTTTAAAAAAATCACAATCATAATTATTATATATCATTAAAATATCATTGAAGATTATCAACATTTAATGAAATATCTCTTTTATCATTTAAAAAATACATATGATGATCTATCTATTTTGAATGTCACCAAACCATTCCTTTTTTATTATTTTTTATAATCCTTTTTTTTATTATTAAAGATAGATATTTGAACAAATATTATCATATTTTATTTGCATATTTTTAAACTGCATTTTATCAACTTAATGTACTATATTTGGAATTGATTTATTATGCATATAAGATTATTAAAAAAATAAATAAGACAATATGCATGCCAGCATGGAGACCTCAAAACAAACAAAATATCAAGACATAAATATAGAAGAGAGAAAAACTAAAAGCTAAAAAATAATCTTAATTATTGTTATTTTTTAAAAAATCACCTTCATATCTCTCTATTATCAATACAACCTAAATACGCTATATGAAATATTATGGCATTTATTGTAAACGACTATTGAAATAAGGCTAAACAAAATATTATAATTGAAAAAATTGAACTTTAAAATGATAAAAAAAAGAAGATAAAGGAAATGACAGTCAAATATATTATTATAGTATTAAAATACTATAGTTATAATATTAATAATTAATAATAACAAATAATTAGTTAAATGAAACAACTATTATAAACTTTTTTTGTTATAATAGATTATTTGAAATTGTTTCACCATGTGTCATTTTCTCATAATTTATATTGTTTTGAAAATTATTTTTACTTAAAAAATAAAGGGTACTTTTTTATGCAAAATTGAACTTTAAAATGATAAAAAAAAGAAGATAAAGGAAATTACAGTCAAATATATTATTATAGTATTAAAATACTATAATTATAATATTAATAATTAATAATGACAAATAATTAGATAAATGAAACAACTATTATAAAAAAATTTGTTATAATAGATTATTTGAAATTGTTTCACCATGTGTCATTTTCTCATAATTTATATTGTTTTGAAAATTATTTTTACTTCATAAATAAATGGTACTCTTTTATGCAAAATAAAAGGTATATTTAACATTTCATATAATATGAATACAATTAATTACAAAAATTTGAATTTCGAATTGAAAATCATATCCAATTAATATATATATTTTCACATGTACAATAAATATCAATTACAAAATTAAAAATCATATTTAAATAAGAAAATATTTCTAAAACTTCTAAAAAAATCAAATCTAATTGAATTTAGTTACACAATTTTATTGTCTCAATTTTGAATAGAATTTTATAGATGAATTTTGTGCTCTAACTAAATACAATTTTTTATGTGAGTGTTCTAATTGAATATTAATAAAGACTAAATTAGATATTTTTATCATTCATATCCTGAATTTCTTTTAAAAATAATACATCATGTGATTTAACAAATCTCATCAAATTTGATTTTTAGTTTTAAGATCATATTAAATTTGATTGATGATCACATAAAAAAAGAAATTTGATTGATGGGGTTTAATTTTATTTCAAATTTAAACTCAAATTAAATTGATGTCTATTCTTATTCATTTTAAACATCACTTAACAACGTTATGAAAGAAAAAAAACTACTTAATAGATTTTAAATATATAAGTGATTTGTAAATCAAATCAAATTTTATTTTATTCAATTAATATGAATATTATATTTAATTTGTGAACAAATTAATTTAAAGTAAATTAATTGAAATTAAATTAATTATGATACAACACAATGATTAAAATAATTGTGTTGAATAAATAAAATCAAATTGAGGTAATTTGATAAATTAACTTTATGTTTTATACTCATCTAAATTTACTTTTGTTATATATTTCATTTAATTTTTTCAAATTTATACAATATAACTTTACTAATTCAAACATCATGTTATTTAAATTTTGAAGTTTTTGATTTTTTAACATATAATTTAATATTTGATTTCTTTACGGTTAATGCCTGATAATTAAAGTCGGTGAAATTGGTGAATCGTAATATTTTTTATTTATGGGGTTAGTTTGATTCTATCTAAAAAACTATATAATAAATTTTTGATTCTATTTGAAAGAGATAATGAAGTAAAAGACAATTAAATAGGAGAAGATTGATTTAATTTAGAATGGACATTATCTACTTCAAATGAAAATGGTTTTAGTTTAAATATTTGTATGTTATTGCTCATTATTATGGTGTTTTTACAATGTCAATGTTTTTATTTTTCTAAATGAACCAAATGATGTTTAAAATTTGTTAAACTAGATGATTATAACCAAAAAGTTTATAATTATTGCTATTATGATATGTTATTGATACTTCCATTTTTATTTTTATAATTAATATTATATAATTAATAAATTAATAATGAATAAGTATTAATTTTCCTATAGGGTGAAAAGCATTCAATTTTTCAACATTAACACTTTTTTAAAAAAAAGACTTCAATTCTAGAATTTACCTTTCTTTAAAATGATACTAATTATTTATTAAATTTTATGATACTCTTTTATATTTTATTTATTATTTAATTATTTAACTATTAACTTATTTTTAAAATTAATTTATATATTCAATTTACGATAAGGTATATTTAATTAAATTTTTATTTCTTTTTAATAATAGCCAACAAATTATTTTTCAATATTACCATATTGCATTGATAAACGACTAGTAGTTTTAAATTTTAGACAATTTGAAATGCAAAGAAATTTAAATTAGGGGTGGCAACAGGGTGGGGCGGTCAACCATCCGGGCCATCACGGGTTGACCATAAAATGGGGGGCAGGTTTTTTAGTTATTTGGGTTAAAAGTACCTGCATGCCATGTCAAAAAATGGTGGGTTGGCCTACCATCCATTTAACTTAGATTTTAACTATTTTTGCCAATTTGCTCCAACCTGCCACAAATTGTCCATAAAATAAGGCGAGGCGGGGTAGGTTGAAAAATTTTGGCAGGTTGAAAATTCGCCACCGTCAAAAGTGAAGCTTGACAGACTAACTCAATGAGCTTAACCCATATTGCCACCCCTGATTTAAACACTATAATTGAATTTCCTTCATTTTTAAATTCTTTTATTTGAATAAGGTAATTATATTATTTTATTTATAACATAAATAATTTGTTTTTGTAATGTAATTATATCATATTTTCCGTAGGTAATAGTACGTTGTGAGCATTGATGACAAGAAACGAAGGGCAAGTGATGGTAGACGACAAGCGAACAACGGAGTGGATGGTAGGATGCGACAATGGGCAACAGGACATGAATGACAAATGGTTGCTAGGCGACTGCGGCGTGTGGTGCATGGAGAGTGGCTCATGGCCGATGACAAATAATCAATAACTGGCAATGGATTGGCGGAGGCGAGCGACAAGCGATCGACCGGCAAAATGGTTCACAACAAGCAATTAGCAGAAGATAATGGTTGATGAATGGTAATAAACTTGGTGAAAGTGAGATTTATGAGACAATGATAGGGGAATTTAAGAATTTCTCTGGAAGATACAATTTGAAATTTATTTTCTTCAAACTTTAAAAATACCTCATCAAAATACTTGAAATTTTGAAATTTTTGCATAAGTATCCAATTAATAAAGAATTTCATATTAAGGCATCTGAAATCTTTTAAAAAAAATATATTGCCTTCTTGAAATATTCCGTTCAAAACACACTCTATGATATGCTAATTTTTGTCGCCACCTATTATATCGAAGTTAATTTGGATTGATGCATTTTCTAAATTCCTCACTCATGGGGTTGGAGATCGCCAGGAAATCACGGAGTTTCTCGGCGTTGTCACTGAGTTGGCTGTCTCCTTCCCTCTTAATGACGCCTTCCTGCAAGAGTAGATTCTTCAGTACTTCACCCTCAAAATTAAATTGTGATAAAGTTTTGATAATGACTTTTTATTGCATCGCGTGTAATTAATAAGCCTTTAAATCTTGGGCTGGAGAATGTTTCACTTACATGTCAATCATTTAAAGTAGTTTGAATCTTAGTGGCTTCATGTCACCGATTTACTTTCAGTTTGGAATTATAATATAAAAGTGTGCTTGTAATATTTGGATTAACGTACGATAAAAAAAATTTGTTTCAATAATCATTATAATTGATGGAATAAAAAATTAATTATTACAAATGACTTTTAAAATTAATTAATTATAATAACATTAAGTTTAATGTTTGAGTATATTAGTTGAAAAGTTATTTCAAGATTGTTTTGCACAAAAACTTTGGCTAGCTAATTAATGAATACAGTCGTGCTAGAGAATGTTCTCAAATCTCTAGAGAATATCGGCTGGTGCAAAGTACTGTCGATTCCTAAAGTATCAAGCAACTTACACCGAGTGTGGAATTTTGCCACTTGGCAAATGGGTCTTCAAACTATTCCAAAGAGTGTTTGGATGTGATCGAAAAGGATTCCTGATACAATTAAGTATAAAAGGCTGGAAAAATAAAGCACAGAAAAGATAAGATATAGAAAATAAAGACAAAATTGTAAATAGATTTGTCATTGATTCATTTTGTCTGTTCATAATTTAAGAACAAATATTATTTATAGACACACAATGCAGTTATTCAATCCTAACCGCACTATTCACATTCCTACATATATATGTACATTCAGCCGAATGATTAATAATGTTCAACACTTAAATAATGCTAACTCGACTGATAGCCATCGTCTAAGCTACTTTGATCATTAGGTAATTTTTCACTACTCCTATTATATAGGGAGCAGTTCTTACTCATTGCTGCAAACTCCTCAAATGGTTGTTCAACCATTTCTTCACTATCTGATTTAAAAATCACTTTTTTCAGTTACCCCTATTTTCTAGCAAATTGTTGTAAACTTGGTCTAAAATCTCCTTTCAATTTCTAAAGCACTTTTCAACCAATGTCCATAAGTGATTCGAGGGTGGCACACTATCATAAGGACCAAGGGCCAACAAGGAATCCATTCCTCAAGCTAACGACTAATAATGTCTTTATTCAGTTGACAAATATTCAGTCATTATCAATCATAAAATCTCAAAGACACTTTATATCGGTGGCTAAACCTCTTTAAAGCCTTAAAAAGGTTTTAATGAGTACTGATAAATTTAACACAACAAAAATAGAAAAATAGTTAAAGCAGTATCGAAACAACATTTTTCAAAGGCAAAATTACCTCATAGGTAAACCCAGGTTTCTATGTCAAAGCTCTCATCTTGGACTTTCTGTTAATATTCATAAGATCAGCCACGGGCCAATTAAAGCAGAGCTAAGTATTTTTTTAGCTTTTTGTGGTTGCTTTAGGCTAGTTTTTCTTCGGCAACACTGTTCACGTGAGAATTATCATTAGCCACTCATTTATTGTCCAAATACTCGATTGTTGGCTAATTTTGACTCTTAATTCCCTTACTCAGCTATTCTGTCCTTGACCATAAATCCATCATTGAAAATCCATAAATTTTGCGTGCCAACAAAGATAAGATTATTTTTTAATGCAAATATATTTTATAACTAGTAAACTTTATGACCTAATTAGTTTTTAATGTATAAGCTACTTATATACTATTTTCTTTTTATATTTCCTAAGATAAAAAAATATCTCTTAAATAGATAAAAATAATTAAAATCATGCAAAAATAATTCTTCTAATTAAATATTTCATAATAAATAGTACTTTAAAATAAGAACTTAACATTTATATATGATCAATGTAAAATTTTTTTGCACAGAGTATGTCAAATGCTCGATGTTTGCTTTTGCTTTTCTCATGAGTTAAGCTGCCTCTAATTATCAAAAAGAAAACTATCCTCATTTTAAAACTACTTAATTAATCGTAAGATTTATCAAACAAAGAAGAAGAAAAAAAAATTCAAATTTATGATTTAATTGGGGTTTGTCACTAGTATCCTAGCATCTTTTGAATATAAGACTTAATCTTCACATTTCCGAAATAAGGACAATTATTGTAACACCCTAATATTTAACCCAAACACGCCTAGGACGTATTAAGATTAATTATTAGTTATTACTTCCTTCTTAAATTCATTTGCAAAACTACTTAGCGGAAAATACGGGTAAATTTTTTTTTGAAACTTATAAAACAAAATGCGAGCCAATGCGTGTGACATGTGCGGAACGTTGGATAAATCATACAGTACAAAAGCGATAAAGTACACTTTAGTCATAGAAACAACCATCATAATATTAATTAACATAGTTTAGTACATAACTGGAAATAAAACACAAAGTCATACCCATATAAGTGGACAGAGCTTGCAGTACACGAACATAAAATACAAGAAAGAAAACGGAAACATAAACTGCTAATACATGGAAAAGCCCCTCAAAAGATCGATCCCAAACCATGACTACTCCCTCCCTCGGTAAGGCGCATCTCCGGGCATCCGAAAAGGATGAGAAGGGGGATCCTCAACGATCGAATCTCCAAGTGCCTCGGGTGAGGAACGTACTCGGGTAGCCGCACCCTGAAGATGATGGTAGGCGACGTTCGCTCGTTACGGGTCGCGTCCTCTAAAAAATCAAATCATCGCCATAGGGAGAAGTCGGGGTAAAGCGAAGCTAGAGACCAGAAAGCAAACGGGCGTCCCATGTATGCAAAAATCCGTAAGCACAACGACCCTCAAAGTGATAGGACTGGTAATCCGATCGCAGTGCAGCTCCCACATGGGTGCATCAACAAAAATCACGAACGATGCCATCACGATCTGAAGACGTAATGGAAAGAAAAAGAGAGAGGGTGAGAATCTTGCTAAAGAATCTCAATAGGGAAATCCTCTATCCTAGTGTCATCGTTTACGTCCCTAGGAACCTTGGGTTTATTATGAAAAGGTTAAACATGCAAAGGTTTATTATGAGGTTTTCGCAAAAGATAATTATCCAAGGTTCGTGTCTTTTATAATGATTCTTAATGCATGTGTGCATCATACCAAAACATGAATGCATGACAATACATTAGGCAGCAAACCAATAAAACACATCATCATCAACTAGTTCTCATAAAAGTGGCATCTCATTTCTCAACTTGTGACATTATGGTATGTAAAAATAGTAACCGACCCTGATACTAGGCTATGAGCTCATACCTTAACTAGTCGTCACTAGTTCTTACTTATCTTCTTGATAAGCGAATCATAATCATAAAAATAATAATCCAAACTCCAGAGTACGGGGGACCTAAGGAATCACCCATCCTGGGACTTTTTCCTTCTCTGAAATGCATCAACTGGTTAAGACCAGTGACTTTGTCCGCTTTGGCAGGCTAATGTCAATGCCCTCACGGTTTTACCTTCTCCTCACCGTAGCAGGAGAAGTACGTCTCAGTCTGCGAAACGCATCATCTGGTTAAGCCAGTGACATTGTCCGCTTCGATATGGCTCCACGACCATACCCCCACGGTTTCCTTTCTCCTCACCGTAGCAGGAGAAATGCATCTCGGCATGTCACATATAAATCATTCTTTTCAAAACTTTTCTCAAGTCCCTCAAATTTGACGGAAATTCTCAGCATAACGACTATACTCCGAATTTCCTCAAATTTGAGTTATGCCACATAACTTAATAACACGTGTTGTTCTCATGAAATATTAACCAAGTAAATCTCTTATTCTTAGGAGCATACCCTCCTATACTCATTTCATATCTCGCATTTCATGCATCTCAAGCATAGCATACCACATCATCACAACATCATGCCACAAATATACATATGGTCTCATGCTCATTAACATATTCACATCATTATGAGTATACCCACTCGGTCTCATGCTCACATCACACCTTTTATCTCATGGTGTCTTATGCTTTGACCCTTACGGGTCTTAAACTTGTGTTCCAAATATCCTAATATCCATTATGAATCTTTAACACTCCTAAGGGATCATTACCTATAATTTCCTCTAAAGTTTATGATTTATAACATAACCAAACAGAACTAGTTATTTTGGGCAGAATTTTGCCTCATGATTACGGGTCCTAGAATCTCCGTCTTTGACCCTTTCTAAGTTCCGTCTTCGCCTAAGGCTCTATAATTAACTCCTAAATCAATTATGAGGGATTCCTACACATATCCACTAATTATGAACCATTTTTCTCAAGTCCAATTATGCTGGAACAGAATTTATATTTTGTGCATCTAAGTGTTCTAGAATTCACATTCTAAATCCTTTCTAGTTACTTATTCTTTCCTAACTTCCCTAAATCGTTCCTTGCTCCACTCAAACATAATTTTACACATTTTAACACCATAAAACAGAATTTATACAGTGGCCAATCAACCAAGGCAGAACCGAAAATATATAGCTCATATAATCACATAGTTTCATGATTTAAATGTATATAAGTTGCTAGTTTCTCTTGGAATTATTTTAGGAACTCAAAACTCTTTTAGAAACCAATTCATCTCATTAAAATCATATAAAAATAGGTAAGGTCAGTAGCTAAATTATTTAGCTCAAGGAATGGATTTAAAACATAAAACTTTGTTCATAAAGTTCCTTGAGTATACCTAAGCTTAGAAAAATTCCAAGACTTAGACTATGGGCACTTATGACTAGATGAACTCATCTCAAGTCCATCACCATCATCACAAGGCCGAAATGGCATTCTTGAAATGCCTCCATTTTCTAAAACTTTATGCAAGATACTTGGGCAAGTCTTTGAGCTCTAGGATATTTAAGTGATGGCATAAACTTAAACATGATATGCACTTATTTTATTCTTCATTAGAAAGTAAAGTGAGAGCATAAAATAAATATGAGATGCAACCTTATTCTTATCTTTAAAGATTATGTGATGACTTGAAATATAAACATAAGATGCAAGCTTGGAATTTAAACATGATAATGCAAGTCCATTTAGTTATTCTTGAGAGTTTAGTGATGACATCAAAATAAACATGCTATGCAAGGCATAAATATAAACATGTGTGCAACTCATTTTATCTTAACTAGAGCTCTCACAAGACTTTAAAGGAACATTATAACCTTAACCCAATATGCATCTTCACAACATAAAGTGAGCTTTAGAGTTCTTAGCACTAAGTCTTCAAAGAAGTTTTGGTTTTGAACTTCATCATCAAGCTCAAGAAAATAGACACAAAGCTCAACACTTTGTCTAAACAAAATACAAAGAACTAAGTCATATTCTTTATTTTATTGCTCATGGGCTTCAATCTAGAGTAAAACTCTTAGAACGGCCGACCAACTTTAAGGTTGGCAAGGGTAAGCTTAGAGCTCTTTGAAAACATAAGATTAATTTTCTTAACAAAACTTTTGTGATCTACTTAACATTTTTAACAAACTTTGCTCAAACAAAGGAAGAAGAAATTGAAATCTTTGAAGGGAAAGGAAAGGAAAACCGAAAAATTTGATGAGGAAAAGAAAGGAAAATTGAAAACATAAACAAGGAAAAAGGAAAGAAATCAAGAGCATATATGGTCCAAGGTCCAAGACCAAGTCTTTCAAGCTTTAGAGGTTTCTCACATGACAACAACAAGCCATTATCTTGAAACCTCATCATCAAGCCAAAGATTTCCTCATAGAAAGGCCTCATGGCCGAAAAGAAAAAGGAAGAGAGAAAGAGTTTTAAACCAAGAGAAAACTAGAACTTTTCTTGAAGAAAACAAGTAAAAACTTTAAAACAAAACCCCTACCTAAGGAAGCCTTTGAAGAAATGAAGGAAAGCTTGAGTTCTTGAAGAATTGAGAAGACAAAATCTTCCCTTGAGTGTGGGTGTGTGTTCAGCCAATAAGGAAACTCAAGGAAGATGATTTTTCCTTGATTTTCTAAGCTTGGGAATGGAAAGTTTGAGTGTTTAAGAGGTGGTTTGTGGTGGTGGAAGGATTCTTTGAGGGAAGGAAAAAGAAGAGCAAGATGAAGAGAAATTGAGAGCAAATGGAAGAAAATGCAAGAAAGCTTGAACTTGGCAAAACTTCTAAAGTGTAACCAAGTTCTTCCAAGCTTGGTATTTATAGAAATTTTGCACAATGGTGGCTGCCAAGGGGAGAAGGCCGCGGCCTTGCTTGGTCTTTGGGGAGGAAAATATCTCTTTGATTGGCATGGGCTAGGCATGGGCAAAGCATGGTTGAAAGCATGGTGAGGTATGGCTTGAGGTATGGCCTAGGCATGGCTCTTTGAGTGAGAATTAAAACAACATGTGGCACTTTTCCTTGGGTGAGGATTCGGCCAGAATTTTACAGCCAAGGGAAGAGAAGTTTGTTCATGTAATTGTGGTTTTAGTGATGTGTTTAGGTGTTTCTTTGATTAAGGTTTTGGTTAGGAGTTGTAAGAAAGTGTTTAGGTGAGGTAATTGGCTAATTAAGGTTGTCAAGACTTGATTAGGAGGGTAATCTTGCTAGATTAACAATTTAAAATCATTCTTTTGGTCAAATGAGGTATGGCACAATTCCTTAATTTAAGGAATTGGAGAGAGAAAATACTATTCAAGATTCCATGACTAGGAATCTTGAATTAAAGAATGTAATTAGAGTTTAACTAAGCAATCTTAGGTCCTAATTAACCTTAATAAATTATTTTGACTCTAGATTAATTATCAAAATAAATTAATCTTCGATTAGAGCCTAATATTGCTTAGGTTTGCTTAATTACATCATTAGGCTCACTGTACACTATTCTAGGGGCAAAATGGTAATTTTCTAAAACTCCGGGACCTTCCTGGCTTTACTCAACGTCAAAAATCACTTATAAACATCATTTCAAACTTCTTGGAAAAGTTCTAAACGGCACCTTTACCCCATAGAACAGGCAGAAGTATTTTGGTCATTTTGAGCCAAAGTTTCGAAAACGAGATTTTCACCTCAGATGTCAAACACAACAGTTATAATCCCCTTCAAACATTGAGTTGACCCATTGGGACTGGGTCGGCTCCCTCGAATTCCAGGTAAAAATGATCTCAAAGGCATTTTGGTCATTTGTACTCAATACACAAAAATCGGGCGTTACGCTTACTCACGATTGCTTGAGTATTGTTTTGTAAAAACATGGGAATAAGTCTTTCTTTACCTGCTCATTTCTCTTCCATAATATTATATGATAATTAAAAATAGTACATGTCTATTTTTCTTTTATTGAAGTTGAAATTGATCTACCACTATCATTTTGAGATTCATAA
This sequence comes from Dalbergia oliveri, assembly GCA_030441495.1. Lineage (NCBI taxonomy): Eukaryota > Viridiplantae > Streptophyta > Magnoliopsida > Fabales > Fabaceae > Dalbergia > Dalbergia oliveri. The sequence goes on along the minus strand of JAMLFY010000005.1, from coordinate 21,397,069 downwards.
GCAAGCTGGTGAAAATGGAAATAGAGGATGGTCAAATTCCTTGGGATGTGCTTGATGTCATTTCCAAGAAACTCGACATTGATGACCTCTTTGAATTTGCTGAAGCATGCATGAGTTGGAGGATATTGCATAGAAGTTCCTGGAAATTTTTCATGGTTTCCCATGCACCATTTCTTATTCAACATTCTAACAAAGCTTATGCTTTCATTAGCTTATCTGAACAAAAAGTTTATCACTCAAAGATGGATTACTTACCTTATGCTGGGTGTTCTAGTTGATATCTTGTCATGGCAAGCAACAAAGCAATTTTACTAATGAATTCTTTTAATTTACAAGAAAAATAAAGGAAATAAACATATTAGCCCTTTTTTTAGCATCTACTTTCTTTGTTTTCCCTTACCTGCATTTGTCAATTAAAGGTTCTGAAGAGTTTATCTTAGTGGCTTTGTGTAAGGTATCCTACAGTCTACATATCTATCATTCTCAAAACTCCTGATGGGCAACTTTTGGTGGTTCATTTTAAGCATGAGAAAATATTAGAGGTGTACAAGATAGATTTCTCAAGCATGGCTTGGGTTAGGTAGGAAAATTTGGGAGATCTTGCATGGTTTTATGCTAGGCACAAAAGGTTGAATGCATTGAGCGACCTCGGCAAGTGTTAGGATTTTGATTGAAATAAGTCCCACATTGCTTAGAATTGCAAAGGAAAAGGGTTGCCAAGGCTATATATATAGAGCCAAGTTCCTCATTTCAATTCGTATAAGTTGAAACACTTTAAGTTTGTATTTGACTTTTCTTTCTTCCTCTGTACACTTTTCTTTGAGTGTTATGAAGTGTAGTTCAGATATTTGCTTTGGAAAATGTGAGTGTACTGGGGGTGTAAGTGTTTGAGAGAAAAGTCTATGTATTGTAATTATTTCACATAGTGATATTCTTTGTTATCATTTGACAACAACTGTGATTTTTCTTCGATTTTGGAGTTTTTCATGTTAAATTCTTGTGTTATGATTATATCCTTTTTATTTCTCTGTCTAGGGTAATTTTCAAGGAGGGAAAATGGCATTTTTTCCAACAAGTGGTATTAGAGCTTTGGTTCGGTAGGATTTATTCTTCGTATGCTCTGGTTGCTACTTTGTCTGATCTTCCACATCAGAAAAGAATTAATCCTTGGTGCTTGAGGATCATCCTTGGTTGCTATTGGAAGGTAGTGTGATCTGTTAGCACCAAATTTCACCAAGTGTCAGATTGTTAAATCGGCATTCGACTTTGATCGCTCAAGCATCAGTTGAGGGTTTGGAGGTTAGAATTGACAAAGTTATGTGAACTTGACAAAGCCTCTGATTTGTCAAACAACATGTCAGAACCTAAGGAAAATCATTTGTGACTAGGCTGAATACGCGAGTTAGCAAGACAACATTGACAAAGTTTTTATTCAACGTTTGACAAGTCGAAGTTGAAGTTTGTCATTTGAGACTTAGAAGATTTTGAGATCAAAGGGAGATTAGTAAGACAACTAGAAGCCAACGACAACTAATTCTCATGCTTGAAGTTCAACAAGTCGAAGTGGGAGTTTGTCACCTGAATACTTAGAAAATTTTGGAGGTCCTAGGGGACTATCAATATGACCCCAAGACAAGCGCGTTCATCAATTAACAGTTCCTGACGGTCACTAGGTTATTGAAGATGTTTACCAAAGACATAACAAAGTGGTGGCAAAGAACGAATGACAAACTAGAAAATCGTTAAGGCCACGTGGACAACATCTAAAGGTAGCTAGGGACAAGTGTCAAGATCCTAGAGTTTTAGGTTGTCTATAAATACCAAGTCTGTACAAATTGTAAGGGGTTGAAATTTTGACTCACACACTCACTCTTACACATCTCCAATGACAGAACAGAGTCCTGAGTTCACTGAGTAATTGTTCTTAGCCTATTTTCCTACTTCCTTAGGATTAATTTGTCTTTAAGTTCTGTCCTTAATTTCTTTATAATTTCTGTATTTTTTTACATTTGTCAATCAATTTACATTCTGCAAGTTCTCATTCTCCTTTAATCTGTCAAACATAACATTCACACAATCACAACACAAGCCACTTTACATCACATTCCATTCCGTTCTCATTTCATAAAAAATAGTTTAACACTCGATTCTTTTTGGTGGAGAACCCAAGAGGAGTAGTTTTTCGCTCCCGAATTGAGATTTTGAAAAGCAAAGACTATCATCCAAACTTCTAAGTTTGTCGATCTACACCTGGTTTAGAGCAATATGGCCTTCTACAAAAGGAGATTGTCAATTATTTGTTATTGACATTATAAGTGTCAAAATTTGCTATAAACAGAATACTGAGAGTGCAATTTGGAAGGGTTCTGGCTAGGGAAATACTTGGTATTTAAATATGTCTATTATGACCAGCCTTTCTTTACAAGGAACTCTCCTGGTGCACGATTTATAGTTGATTTACACTATTTTAGTATATGATTGCAACAATGTCAAGTTTTTAAAGTGCCTGAAGTTTGACATAGAGAAATTTGATGGAATAATCTGTTTTGGCTTATGCAATACAAGTCAAGGATGTCTTGATACAATTAGGATTGCACAAGGCATTGAAAGGGAACATTTTTGGCATGAATGAAGAAAAATGGAAGGAATTAGATTTTCCTGTGTTTGGCTAAGAATGTTCTTGCAAATGTTCTGTCACGACTCACCTGAGAAAACGTGACCGACACATGAAGGATTGGGTCTTCACGGAAGCCTCTGGTAATGGCTGGCTAAGATGTATAAATAAATCAAATATATTCAAAAGATCTCAAGTTTAACTAAATTCCATAATTCTAAAATATTTCCAAAACATAAATTCTGAATAAGAAACTGTAATAACCATAATCCAGGCCAAAACCAAACATAATTAAATAAATGACTGAAATTCTGAAAATAACTAGAATGCATGTCTGAATCCTGCCTACACAATTATTGGAGCACTACTAAACTGACATAACCAATACTAAGCTCCACTCCAAAGCGAAGCTCACCAAAGAAGCCTGGCATTACTGGAAGGATCCTGGTGCAACTGAACCTGTAGTTATATTTGTAGGGGAGGAAAAGAGGGGCAAGTTCATCAAAACTCAGCAAGTGAGCCTCCACCCACAACCCTCATGGGACAAAAAAAATACATAACATATACATGCAACTGATGTAAAACATTTTATATATAGTCACATATAACTATACTGAAAAAATAATTTAACTAAATCCATCACAATAACTAGTAGAAACAGGAGATGCTCTATACATAAATGTCCTGGGTGATAGTTGAATCTAAGCCAATGACTAATCTAATGGGTACTTAACTAGGTCCCATAAATGGACACCACATTGGGTTCCTTACCGTGGGTGAGCTACTAGTCCTCTAGTGGACCACTTGGTACCAAGGTTAACTATCAATCCTATGGCCGTTAACTTGCTGATGTTTTCATATTTATTGGCTAAAAACTAATAGCAACAAAATTCACTGTTCTTACTATTCATACAAAATTGGGATTCATAAAATTTTCTAGCTGATAAAATAAATCTAAATCATACATACAAAAAATATGGTCCCATGAGTTTTGTAAAATAATAATTTGTCATGATAACTACAAAACAATAATTTTCTAAAATTTCTATAATCCGTAAAAGCATATTTCTTGGCATAAATCATTCAAAAATTTCATAAATAATTTATATAATATGGGAAAAATAATAACAATGACCAAAAGTATGACCATGGGTTTAAACCCATTCACCATTGGTAGCCAAGAGTGTGCTTCCACTAATAACTTGACTCAGGGAGTAAGAATAGCAATAACTACCAAACAATATAATGAAAATATAAACAATTTGATTTTATCACCCAATGAGTTTGGGATGGTAGGAGGAAGAATGTTGCGAGAAAATCATACCTGATAGTACCCAAACTCACAAACCAGATAAAAAGGTGAAGGAATTGGCTAAATTCCATGAATAATCATCGGAAGAGATTAATCAGAGAAAATTGAGAGGAACCACGTTTTTCTTTCTAAGGAAAATTTCTTCAACTGGTAGGGTTCTTAGGAAAATATTTAGAAGTATTATGATGTGTCAAATATGTACTAGTGCTATAAAATAAAAACACAAGCAGGATAAGCTACGCACACAAGAATGCACTCCGCACAACTTGGTTAGTTTCAGCAATTTGAGTTCCTAAACTTTTGGTTTCACGCTACACGTACATGATGAGATCTAACATATATATATATAAAATAATATTATTATTAAAATGTCAATTGCAACACGTTCTTTTATATATATATATATATATATATATATATATATATATATATATATATATATATATGATAATATTACTAATAATAACACCAATTAATGATAATAATGGTAATAAGTACTAATAATGATAACAACAATGATAATATATATGTATATATGATGATAATAATAATAATAGCAATAACAATTCAAATACTAATAAATTTCGTATTTGGGATATTACATATTACCCCTTAAAAGATATTTGGTCCCAATCTAAACAACGTATCCTAAAAGGTGGAAAAAGATGGAGGTACTTGATTTTCATGGCTTCTTCACTTCCCAAGTCACTTCCTCACTTGGAATGGTTCCTCTAGATAACTTTCACTGAGGCTACCTCCTTTGAATGAAGCTTATTGATCTGCCTATCCACGATGGCAATTGATTCCTCTTCATAGGACAAATCCATTGAGGAAGAGATTGTCGGTGTTGACAATGGAAGTTAAAACTGTTTATTTCAATCAATGTGGAGATTGTTAGGATATATATATAGTGTTGACAACCATCTTCCTTTGCAATTCTAGAAATGTGGGACTTATTTCAATCAATGTGGAAATTGTTAAGATGATTGAAATAAGTCCCACATTGCTCAAATTGCAAAGGAAGAGAGTTGCCAACACTATATATATAATGCCAAGTTCCTCATTTCAATTTGCACAAGTTGAAAATACTTTAAGCTTGTATTTGACTTTTCTTTCTTCATATGTACTCTTTTCTCTAAGTTTTGTGAGGTGTAGTTCATATATTTGCTTTGAAGAGTGTGTATGTATTGGGGGTGTGAGTGTTTGAGAGAAAAAACTATGTATTGTAATAATTTTCATATAGTGATATTTTCTGGTTATCGTTTGGTAGCGGTCATGGTTTTTATCCAGTTTTGGAGTTTTTCACGTTAAATTTTTGTGTTGTGATTGTGTCATTTTTATTTCCAAGTGGTGGGGATATGAAACAAACTCTATCTATTACATTGATTGCATATCTATGGAATGCAAAGTGTATTCAATGAAGAATGAATTGAAAAAATGCATCATGTTTTATGGATTTCAAGTTCCTCCTATGTCAAGATTGCATACGTTGGACATGGATAGGTGTTTTCGACATGTTCAAGATGAGGTTGATATTCTAAAGAGAGAACGTACAGCCCACATATATAGAAGACATGACAGAACATTTTAATCCATCACTTGGAAAAGTAGCAAAAACGAAAATCTATAGCACCAAGACAATCACATAAGCCTATAAGTGTTTTGAGCTTCACTGTCAGAACTCTTCAATTTTCTCAAATTCGGTTTTTGTAGTTCTTGTGAGTGAAAAAGGCTAGAGAGCAAAGTAAGTAACTCAAAGAACAGTAACAAGTGTCTTGAAAAAGCCATTAAGAGAGCGAATCTTTGTTGGTGAGGAAAAGGACTCGTGTATATTGGTGAGCTTGAAGAGACTCTTTGTAAAAGACTACTTTTGGGGAGTTTGGAGAATTTGTTTGGCATATTAGTCTTGAATATGAGAGTGAATCACTAGATAGAAAAGGTCATTGTGTGGTGTAATTTGCTTTTGTCTGTTTAGTAAAAATCCCACGGCAGTATGTGTCCTGGATGTAGATTTCACATTGGAATCAAAAGTATAAAAATCATTGGTGCAAACTCTTCTACTCTCTATCTCCTTTTTAGACTTATGTATATACATCGCTCTTAATCTCTGATATAGTTTTGATATAAATCACATAATTATTTTAGTCAAAAGTCTCATAAATATTTAATAGTCTTTTTTTATTAAATCTTGTATATTACCTGTGAGCTTTTTTATTTGAGTGCTTAGTGTGCAGGAAAAGTTTTTTAAAATACCAAGGACTTGATTCAAACCCTCCCTTTCTCAAGTCCTCTTGTACCATCAGATATCGAATTACTGTTTTTAAGATTTATATGTCTAATTACTGGTTTAAGCCTGGTATAGAAATGCAACATGTTAAGGATGTTTAGAAAAAGTTCCAACATGAGGAGCTATGCCTATTTGGACTTCGTGAAAAATTTGGCGTACAACTACGATTTGCTTTTATTGCATTGTCGAGTTCAGAATAATGCTGCTCTCCTTTTCGGATTGGGTTAAACTCTTAGGTTTTCTACACGTGAAGTTTTGAGTTTTCTTGCAAAATGGTTTGGAATTGTTTGCAAATTCTATTCTGGCAATGATTCATAATTTTTCTTCTGACATATATTAAGTGGGTGTTCATGTTTTGCTGCAACTGATTTGGAAGGAATTTGAACTTATTTTTTGGTTACTATCTGCCTTCAATGATGCAAAACCTGGATGAAATCGTATGGATCGGAGATTTCAAGCACAAAGGAGAATGTGTGTGTACTGCATTGAATTCAGGTGTCTTAATTATAGGTGTCTGTTTTTAATCGGTACCACAAAAGCTGAGTAATATTCTTGGACTTATTCGGTGGCAAGAATTGGTGTGTTTGCTGATTTTTTATTTATGTTGCTTAAGGTGATTATGATGGTGCTTTTTGATAGACTGATTATGTTTGTTCATTTAGTTTGGAAATAGGAACCCCTCATGTAATGGGTTTCTCGTGCATCTTCATAGGCTTCTTTGGGGGTTGTGTAAAATTTCCGATGTATACTATTGCAAGGTTGTGAGGACATAATGTTTTGTTTTTTGCTCCCCCATGTTGGGGTTGTGTCCTTTATTATCTGCAAAATAAACGTGTGTGTCTTTAATTAGTAGTAGTTGTTCTGGTGCTGATGTGTTAGAAGGGCATATCCATCATATTTTTGGTGTAATGTTGCCCAAAGATTGACAGTAGTTTTAATATCATATTACATGGTTAATATTATGCGGTATAAAATGAGTTCTAAATATTTGTATTGTTATAATTATGATTCTTCTTTATGTTATATTACACAATCAAACCTTGATACAAATTTTATAATTATTCATTAATTTATTAATGCATTAAATATATATTTCACAGTGATAAAATCCAAAAATAAATTGTTGCATTAAACTATATTTAAGAAAGTGTTTACAAATAATATTCTTATAATTACATAACTATATGAAACTAATTAAATATATTTATTATATTAATATACTTTATATTTTAATTATTTAATTTTTCCGTGCATAGCATGGGCATATACACTAGTCAAGATCTAAATCGAGCTTTTATTTTTTTTCTCGCTTTAAAACACAAAGCATTTTTATTTTATTTCATTTTACTTTTAGGTAATATCCAAAGCATTTTAGGATGTGAGAATGTAGAAGCTTTTAAAGCTTTAGAAGCTGTTTAGTTTGAGCTTTCATTTTTTATTTTTAGTTTTCTAGAATTTGTAAAGGAAAAACTGAAAATTTAAAAACAGTAATTTAGGGGTTGTTTGGAAGTGTTTTTGTTCTTAAATTTTTTAAAACTGTTTTAGAAAACAAGTTTCAATTCAATTTTTAAAAACAAAAATAGAAAAACCTGTTGGTAATTTAACTTCAAAAACAGTTTTATAATGATAAAAAACAAAAAATCTATTTGGATAATTATTTTAAAAAACAACTTTTAAAACTAATAAAATAAAAACTGCTGGCAAATTGTATTACTATAAATGACAAATTTTAACTATTATGTTTTATAGATAATATTTTTCATACATACTTAATAAATAAAATCTTAATACAACTTGCTATTCTAAAAATAGGATTAACACAACTTGATGTTAATTTACATTTATCAATTCATTTATAAGTTATGCATGATTTTCTTTTAACCACATTCAATTTACAATTTGGTCACGATATTTGTCATTTCCCTTGGCTTCATCAGTCAATCTTATTGTGTTGTCCCTATTAGAATTCACATATACATTTATATTATCATTCATAGCTCTAACGTAAGACGATCATTTTCCTTTCATTCTCACAATCTGTCTCGTATTCTCCATTTACGCACATAGTTATGAATTACACAGTATGCTATGACAATAAGACATTGCCTATAAGGCTTACATGATGACATTCGCCTTAAAATGGAAATCTTGCTTTCAAAACTCCAAAACATAATAAAGCTTATGCTTTGCTCATTTAATAAATGATTTACTACAATGAATTGATCTATTTATAAACAGGTTAACTAATTTCCTTCCTTGTTTAGAGGCAAATTGTACAACTAACTTGCCAGCCTTATGTAGGATCTATTTATTGACGAAACCATTGGAAAATATTAGCATTAACTACTCTTTTTCACACATATATACCAAATATCATACGTGAATTGACATAAGACTTGAGCTCCAACTTATTATGTTCCTTTTTGTGATTCAAATATCATAATGTGTGAACTAGGAAACAAAAAACATTTTTGCAACTTGCCTATAAGTTTATAAACATGCAAGAATATAACAATATGAAAGAAATCAGCCTACTAGAGGCACCAGTCATTCCCTCCATATAATTAAAGAAAAACGCTTAAATTTTTTTTTTAAATAGAGATAGGTATTGAAACTCCAATGAAGATTCAATTTCAATACGTTAGAGTTAGGCATCGATACTACAATGAAAACTCAATAAGTGGATTGCAACATCCAAGGTCGTAGCAACCACTGTTAAAAACATGAGCATTATGTTAAAGATCAATTCAGAAATTGTCGAACATATTTCAAGTCAGCAAAATGTATAATCTAAAGCACCAAAGGAAGGGATAATTACAAGCTGTAATTAATTAAACATTAATCAACAGCCATAAGCCAAAAGAACTAGAAATAGTAAATCAGAATATCCATCTTTCTTATTGAGAAGTTCTCATCTTTGATATTTTTTACCATTCTTCACTGCCTCCTCAAGTATTTCCACTGCTTCTGTATACGAAATTCTAATGAAGGGTGTGGAAGCAACCATTTCAAACGATCAATGCAACCTTTGTCAAACTTGTCAGCTATAAATTCCATATCTTCAAGACAGTTGTCAAGTAACCATTGACACATGAATTTCACATATGCCTCGGCACAGTTCATATCATCCTACATGATAAAGCAAAACAGCAAACATAGATATTTCCTGCCAAATGAAGCACAAGTGCCTATGCCTAACATGGGAAGAGCACGAGGGAATATAAACTAAATAGGGAACCTTTTTCAGAGGGAATATATGTGTGGATTTATATAAACCAAACAATTTGAGCATCATATATAGCAGCTTTATCAAATTCATCATTGAAATTTGTTCATCATATATACCTAAGCCAAACAATAATGAGCATCATATTTTTCTTTTTGAGCATCAATTATTCAAGATCAAAAACTCTGAGCATCATAGTTAAGCATCATATTTTTCTTTTATTCAAGATCAAAAACTCAAGCTCCTTGTGAATCAACCCATGCCTTTGTACAATCTATTTAGAGATATGTACAATGTGAGTTTAGTAACTTACCTGCTTAGTTCCTTTGTACTTATAAAATCATGGTTGAAGTTATACTAAATTTTCAGAACACTATTACAACTACAATTAGAATTACAAACCACGATGAATCAATCCAGATTGTCAACAACAACAACAACAATTACAATTATACAATATAAACCACGTTGAATCAATCCAGATTGTCAATATGCAGAACACTATTTCCTTTAAATACTTAGCAATATTCAGTATACATCATTTTTACTACTTTCAACTCACAAAAAACCAAAACCCACAAGACACACAACCTGTATAGAGTAAAAGAAAAGGCTAGAGTAAAAATGAAGAAAGAGAGAAGAGAAGAAGAGGGAGGACTACGGATGGAGGACGCGAGGACGGACTGGGCGTGGGTGGTGGGGCTAGGCGTGGGGTCTGAGTGCGGTCGGGGCGTGGGTCTCGAGCCCGACGTGGGGCGTGCGTGGGGAGGGCTGGGTGGTGGGAAGGGGCGTGCGTGGTGGGCTGGGGGCGGGTCTTGGTCGCGACGAGCTTCGTCAGGAGCTTGCTTAGCGGCGGAGCTTCGCGGATGAGCTTGGTTCACGGACGAGCTTCGCGATGAGCTTCGCGAGGGGTTGCCTGGGTCGGGAGGGGTTGGCTGGGTCACGAAGAGGGTAAGGGTCGCTGCCCCTTGGCCGAATATGCGGCCTACCTGGTGATGGGTGGCAGCGGTGAGGAGCTCTCTAAAGTGACCAAAAGAGAGTTGTGATGCCGAGATAATAGCCAAAATGAACAAAAGGGAGCCACAAGATTTGAAGGGAAGAAGAAAATAGAAGTTCAACAAAATTGCAATTATGCCACCGCGTTTTCACTTATCTGCAAAACAATAACACAACAAAACAACTTAAAACTGTTTTTGTGTTTTAGTTTTTAAAATGCAAATGTTGGTTTTCAATTTTTAAAAACAAGTTTTACAAAATAAACAACCAAACAATTTCTTTTGATTTTTTGTTTTTAAAACTCAAAAACAATTTTAAAAAACACCAACCAAACAGCACCTTATAGTTTTAGAATTTTCAGTTTTCCTTCACAAATTTCTAAAATAAAAACTGAAAATGAAACTGAAAATTTAAACCAAATAGCCCCTCAAAACTTTAAAGAGAGCTTTCAAGGACCTAATTGCCATGGGGTGAAGGTTAGAGAAGAGAATCATGAGTTCACACAGAATGAATAATTATCAAGTTTTTATTTTTAAAATATTTATTTTCTAAATACTAATCAACCAAAAGTGGGACAAGGTATATATACAGAAGATTTCCACTAATGCTTACCATGTATTCGCACTACTTTAATTATCAAACTGAACAAAGCTCTTATTTTACAAAGGGTAATACTACTACATATCAGAAATAAGGATTGATATGGGATGGAATAAAATAGTATGACGGGCTTACCCTTACCTATCCAAGAGCCAGCATGCATGCCACATCATTCATACAAGAAAGTTCTGACAAACATCCTGGCTCTTCACCGTTTTCTTTTTACAAAAGTTAAACTAGGAAAATAAAAACAAAATGAAAAACTGAAAAGCTTGTGCAAATGACATGATATATTAGCTACTTATACCATTTGAGAATTCAGCTGGGCCTCCACCTTAGGCTTCTGTACCTTTGCTCTCCACGTTGCTCATAAATGAACTCTAGTTGAGGAAAGATGTTATGAAGCAAATCATCCACATGCTTGCCATACCATAATCTCCATCTTTTCCAGAAAATAAGGGGAAGGATGACAAGTCCAAAGCCAAAAGTGAATCCCAACTCAGCACTTAAGAATCTCCAGCTAATTGAACTATGTGTTTCAGAAGATGTTGATGGTGGTGATGTTGACAACCCTGGAACTCCATTATCAACACAACTGTTCGATAATGGAGGGCCACATAACCCATCATTGCCTTGAAAGGAATCTGCTTCAAAAGACTGAATTTGAGTACCTGTTGGAATTTTCCCCACCAAATGATTAAAGGAAAGATTCAACACTGAGAGAAAAGATAAATTTGTAATCTCTATGGGAACCTCTCCACTCAAATTGTTGCTTGATAGGTCCAAGGATTCAAGATACATCAAACTTCCTAAGGATGATGGGATGTTACTAGAGAAAGCATTGTGTGATAGGTTAAGAACATTCAATGCCTTGAAACTCATAAGCTCTTCCGGTATTGGACCTTCAAGATAGTTGCAAGAGAGATCCAAGGACGTGAAGATAGTTGGGATTTTGACCAACTTCATTTGCAAACCTTTGTTGACAACTGTAACTGAATCCATGTAGCGAGCACCTAATGCATTAGCAATCGCATAATAACTGAGTATGCGATCCACCACAGAATAAGGTTCTCCTGCTACCATTTTGTATAACTTCATTGCAAGACCTTTGCCAATAATAGTGAGCAAATCCTTCATCTGTAAGGCATTAGGGTTATCATACATGTCAAAAAATAAAGCTCCATACTTTCCATGGGCTTCATTTTCATCACCCAACATTTTTGTCCAGCTTTGCAAGAGTGACCCAGGTACTGTACCAGTAAAATTGTTGGAGGCTAGATCAACAATGTGAAGCATCTCCCAACTACCAGTGCTATGTTGGCATCCGATGGGACCATGGAGTTTATTTGACCTTAAACTCAATACTTGGAGGGCGGAAATGTTGCTTAAAAAGCATGGAAATCCACCGCTAAGCAGATTGTTTCCAAGATTTAAGACTTGTAGCCTCTGACAGTTGGCCAAAGATATTGGGATGGGGCCAACCAAGAAATTTTGATTAAGATCAAGGTACCTTAGATTGTTACATGGACTTGGGATTGTAGGAATATTACCTGTGAGTTTGTTTCCAGAAAGATTTACTGCCTTAAGTGTGCTATTTCTTCTTGTCAAACACTTAGGAATCGAGCCATTGAAGCTATTGTGGGAAAGATCAAGCAACGACAGGGTAAAAAAGTTACAAAAGAATTCATCAATTTTTCCATGCAAGCTGTTATTTGAAATGGAGAGGAAAAATAAGGAAGGGACGTGCTTATCCATGTTTGGTGGGACAAAAGTGAATCTATTGCTTGAGCAGTCCAAATGGACAGCATATTTTGTGAAAATGGGAATTGACCCAGGTAGTTGATTGGAATGAAGATCAAGGATGAACAGATTAGAGCTAATATTTTCCAAGGGACCTTCCAAACCTGTGAGAAGATTGTTGGAAAGATTCAAATAAGCTAGAGAGTGGAATCTCCAGATCCAGTTGGGTATTATTCCATGAATTTGGTTGTTGGACAGATCTAGAGCATTTAGTTGGGGTTGCTTTCTCAAGAAACCAGGGAATTCCTTCAAGTTGCAAGAAGCCAACAATAGATATTGCAGAATGGGAAAGGGTGAAAGACCATGATCATCATTGAATGTTATATCAACTGACAACTTGTTGTTTGAAAGGCCTAATGTATGTAAATTTTGTAGGTTCTGAATCACATCAAGTTGTATAGTGCCATTGAATTCATTGTTTGAAAGTTGGAGGAAACAAAGTCTTCTAAGTTGAAAGATTGAAGAAGGAATAAGCCCTTCTAATTTATTGTTTCCTAAATCAACCAACTGTAATTGGGAGGAAGAAGCATATGGGAATTCATCCAATGGACCATCAAATACATTATGAGAAAGTGTGAGCTCTTGCAAAGATGGAAGTGTAAAAAGAGATGAAGGAACTTTACCACTGAAGGAGTTTTCATCCAAATTAATGGTGAGGAGGTTTACATGTCCCTCCAAATGAGCTGATTGAATAGATCCACTCAAATTATTGTGCAAGAGAGACAAATATCTGAGATTCTTAGGCATATTTAAAGGAGGAACTGGACCGGTAAACATATTGAAAGATAAGTCTAAATGAACAAGTTGTGTGAGTTTCGACATTGAAATGGGGAGTGTTCCGTTGAATTGGCAATTAGAAAGATCCAATGTAGACAACTGCTTCAGATTGGAAATAGCACCAGGTAGTTGCCCAGAGAAATTTGTGTTGCTCAGGTTCAAGGTGTGAAGAAACACATCTTGCAGAAGGTCTGGAAAATAGCCACGAAGATCGTGATTATCTGATACATCAAGGACCTCCAGTGTTTGAATTCGAAAGATATTGTATGGAAAGGAACCATTCAAGTTGCAACTGCTGAGCTCCATGACTTTCAAATTGGAAAAATTTGAAAAGAATTCCGGAGCTGGGCTTGATATATCATTCAGACTTAGACGGATGGTTGAGAGTGCTTGGAGTAGTGCTAGTGAAGAATCAATTGGTCCTGAGAGATTACAGGATGACAAGCTCAATACCTGCAGTTTTTGCAGTGAAGACAAGGCATGGCACCATTCCTTTCCTTCAGCAGATATCTTCACTCCATCTAGATACACCTCTGTGAGTTCTTTAAGGTTCTGCACAAACATTGCAATATTTGGCTTCTCAAGTTTTAGAGTATGTTGCAATGCAAATGATGTAGACAAATCAAGAGTTGCCAGCTTTGTAAGTCGAGAGATCTCAAGTGGAATTTGCCCCACGAAGCCTGCATTTGACAAGTTCAAATACCTCAAACTCTTTAACTTGTCAAACTTTGTAGGAATTAAAGAGCCAAAGTTATTGTATGCCAAATTCAAACTCTGCAAGTATTGTAGGTTGAAGAGACTTGAATTGTCTAAGCCTCCGGAAATGAATTCCTCACTCAAATCAAGACCAATCACACGTCCCTTGTTGCATGCCACTCCATTCCATTGACAACAATCACCACTTTGATTCCAGTGAACTAGTATTTTAGATTTGGTAGGGCTGAATATAAGGTTTTCTTTCAATTGGATCAACAAGGATTGCTGGTGAACAAGACAATGGCTAGTTGATACATAGATGATACTCAAGTATATCAAGCAAAAGGGCAAAAACAAAGGCAACAAGGCTAAATGAGATCTCATTGAAGATGATAATAAGAGGAAAGCTTCTGACTGGATGGTTAAGAATGGTGAGAGTGAATAGTTTGAAGTTAATCCAATTTATAGACTCAATTTTGGTTGAGGGCTCACAAATGGAATAGGTGGTCCTAATGAATGACCAATTCAAAGACGTCCAAATCTTGAGGCTCTCGTGTAGTTATGTTTTAACATAAATAGTCGGCGAAAAAATTAAATGTGTCGCTGGATGAAATACTTTTAAATTTTAGACAATTTGAAATGCAAAGAAATTTAAATTAGAGTTGGCAACAGGTGGGCAGTCCATCTAGGTCATCACGGGTTAACCATAAAATGCAGGGAAGGTTGACTATTATTGGGTTGAAAATATCTATATGCCATGTCAAAAAATGGTGGGTAGCCCACAACCCGATTTAAGTTAGATTTTAGCTATTTTGTGAACCGTTCCAACTTGCCACAAATTGTCCATAAAACGGGGCGAGATGCAGGTGAAAATTTGGCGGGTTGAAAAGTCAACGCACCCTGTCAAAAAGTGACAGGTTGGCAAGCTAACTCAATGGGCTTAACCCGTATTGCCACCCCTAATTTAAACATTGCAATTGAATTTCCTTCATTTTTTAATTCTTTTATTTGAATAAGGTAATTATATTATTTTATTTATAACATAAATAATTTTTTTTGTAATGTAATTATATCACATTTTCCATAGATAATAGTAGAATGTGAGCATTGGATGACAAGAAACGAAGGGCAAGTGATGGTAGACAACAAGCGAACAACCGGCGGTGGATGCCAGGATGCGACAATGGGCGATAGGACATGAACAACGGATGGTCGCCGATTGGCGGTGTGTAGTGCATGGAGAGCGGCTCATGGCCGACGACAAATAATCAATAACTGGCAGTGGATTGGCGGCAAGTCGACAACGAACATGCGATCGACCAGCAAACGGTTCACGAGCAATTAGCAGAATATAATGGTTGATGAATGGTAATAAATTTAGTGAAAGTGAGATTTATGAGACGGTGATAGGGGAATTTAAGAATTCTCTCTAGAAGATGGAATTTGAAATTCATTTTCTTCAAACTTTAAAAATATCTCATCAAAATACTTGGAATTTTGAAATTTTTGCATAAGTATCCAATTAATAAGAATTTCATATTAAGGCATCTGAAATCTTTTAAAAAAAATATATTGGCTTCTTGAAATATTCCGTTCAAAACACACTCTATGATATGCGAATTTTTGTCGCCACCTATTATATCGAAGTTAATTTGGATTGATGCATTTACTAAATTCCTCACTCATGGGGTTGGAGATCGCCAGGAAATCACGGAGTTTCTCGGTGTTGTCACTGAGTTGGCTGTCTCCTTCCCTCTTAATGACGCCTTCCTGCGCAGGGCATGTCCTTCCATTCCAAGAGTAGATTCTTCAGTACTTCACCCTCAAAATTAAATTGTGATAAAGTTTTGATAATGACATTTTATTGCATCGCGTGTAATTAATTGTGATAAAGTTTTGATAATGACATTGTATATGTATATTCAGCCTAATGATTAATAATGTTCAACACTTAAATAACACTAACTCGACTAATAGTCATCGTCTCAGCTAATTTGACTAGTAGGTAATTTTTCACCACTCCTATTATATAAGGAGCAATTCTCACTCTTTGCTGTAAACTCCCGAAATAGTGTTGTGTAATGGTGGACCCAAAAGAAATAAGAACAAAATAAATATGCGGAAGTATAAATAAATGACACAGGAATTTTTATGATTTGCCTTAAAGCCTACGTCCACGGGCAAAGGTGACAACCAAATATTGTACTATGGAAATGTGATGGAGATACAAAAGGTGGACACTCCACTTAACCAAAAACCTAAATACACCCAAATACTTAGTATTTTTTCACTTGTGTATATTCTCAACTCACAAAAGAGAAAAATTTATAAGGAGCAAATAATTCTACTCTATTACAAAATGAGGAGATGGTGGATTTGATTGTTGTGCCAAATGAACTCTATGTGCTCCTTTTATAGCAATCTCACTACAAAGCTATTAAATGAAAGCATTTAATACTTTCACACTTCTACCTGCATTTCTTCTTTTGCATTTAATGCTCCAATGCCATTATCCACCTTTTTGACTAATCTTGATAGCTACTCCATGTTGCATTAAATGCATCTCACCAAAATGCTACCCTGGCTAGCAAAAATCATTTGAACTTTTATAGGTTTTTGCAAAATTGAAGCCTAGTCTACAAATTTTTATATTGACTTGATTTTTCATCCATCTTTAAATTTCTGAAGTCGCCTTCTCCAAGTGTGCCCATACGTGAACTCACATATTATGAATGCCAACTAAGTCCAAGCAATGCTTGAACTTAGCAATAGTGATAGACTTTGTCAACATATCAGCTGGATTATCAGAAGTACCAATATTCTTCATTGCAATGGCACTTTGAGAAATGATCTCTCGAATAAAATGATATATGACGTCAATATGTTTGGTTCTCTTATGATACATTTGATTTTTGGTCAAATGTATGGCACTTTGGCTATCACAATAAATAGTTATAACATCTTGTTACAAGCCCAAATTGCCTACCAAACTTCTGAGCCAAATGGCCTCCTTCACGCTTTTGCTATTGCCATGTATTCGGCTTCCGATTGATAGTGCAATAGTAGACTGTAAAGTCACTTTCTAACTAATTGTATTACCTAAGAGCGTGAAGACATATCCTTGAGATATCTCTTTTGTCAACATCTCCAGGATAATCAGAGTCAATATAACCAATAATACTATCACCATGTTAGAACTTCTGTCATATACTAAGCCAACATCCAGTCCTCGAAGATATCAAAGTATCCATTTCATTGCCAATGCATCTTGCCAAGATGCCCCATATATCTGCTAACAATACTAACGGCATGTGAAATATCTGTTGAGTGCATACCATAGCATACATGATGCTTCCAATTGCATGAGCATAGGGAACATGTGACATTTGCTCCTCTTCAACGGACTATGGTGAATGTGCGACCATAATCTGAAATGGCTGCCAACAAGTCTCAGGCTTTGCAATTTGCATTCCAAAGCGCTCAAGTACTTTTTCAATATATTTTTCTAAGACAAATATAATTTGCCAACACGCGATCTTTGTGAATTTCCATGCCCAAAATTTTCTTAACTCATCTAGATCTTTCATTTCAAATTCACCACTCAGTTGCTCCTTCAGCTTCTTGACATACTCTTAGCAGCAATGAGCATGTCATCAACATAAAGCAACAAATAGACAAATGAACCATCTGAGATCTTCCTGGTAAACACAACAGTCATAGTCACTCATTGAGTAACCATGACCTATTATGAAAGTGTTAAATCTCTTATACCACGCGAGGGACCGTTTTAAGCCATATAATGACTTCTTTAAGAGACATACATGATCCTCCTTGCCTTAAACAATGAAACCTTCTGGTTCCTGCATGTATTCTTCATGCTCACCATAAAGAAAAGCCATGTTGACATTGAGGTTTCAAGCTTTAAGTCAAATAGTACAACCATAACGAGCAACACATGAATAGGGCTATATATCATAATAGATGAGAATACTTCATTTAAGTCTATTCCTTCCCTTTGGCTGAATCATTTTGCAACTAAGCATGCTTTGTACTTTCAGTTTCAGGGGATGCTTCCTTTCTTGAAGATCCATTTGCAACCAACAACTTTATGTCCTTTAGGTGGTTTTACCAACTCCTAAGTCTGGTTCTTTTGCAAGAAGACCAACCTTCACTCATCGCAGCAATCCATTGTGCAGAATTTTCACTTGAGATAGCCTCATGGTATGTGGTAAGATCTTCTGACTCCACATCTTCTGCATGATAATGCAAAAGAGACTATGTCTACATGACCATACCTCTTTGGTGGCTTTACTTGCCTCTTTTCTCTGTCTCTAGTAAGGCTATAATGTTGCAACTATTGTCGTGCATCTATGGGATCAACAATATCTTGTTCTTCTTCTTGAAAGGACTGATCAAAGGCTTCCTCTTACATCTGCTTTAGTGGTTCAGCTTCAAACTTCACTTGCTTGCTAACATCTTGGTCTCCTTTTATATCACCAAACTCCTTTTTTCGGATTAAGCATGGATGATTCATTATTGAACTTGATATCCCTGTTGATTATGAATTTGGATGACTTAGGTTATGTACACCATAATCTATAACCTTTCACCCAGTTTGATATCTAGAAATATGCATTTTAGTGCCCTTCGCTCAAGCTTTCCATCATCAATATGAGTATATGGACAATCAAAATTCTCATATTCAAATAATCAGGAGTATGGACCATACCTCAATAGGAGTTTTCAAATCAATTTGATTGGCGAAAACCAATTCACCAAATAGCAAGCCATATTGATAGCTTCAGCCCAAAACTCTTTAGACAAACCAACATTATAGTATACAATGTACGTCTCAATTTTCGCTAAACTTTCAAAATGACCAAAATGCCCCTAAGGTCGTTTCACCCGAAACACGGGACGCGGCTTTGGGCCATCCCCATAGGGTCCATATGTTATATGAAGGGGATTGTTTGAGTGCGAATGCCTAACGGAGAGAAAAACCTCATTTATGAGATCTCTACGCTAAACGACCAAAATCCCTTAAAGAATTAAGGCAGTTTTAAGTTTCTTTTTCGACTTCGTCCCGAGGTTTAAAACAATGATTTTAAGGCATGAACTATGTTTACTTAAGTCCGGGAGGTCCGGGCAAGTTTTGGTAAAAATTACGATTTTGCCCTTGCATATCGCATTTTTAGCTTAATGAGCTGTTCAACTCTAAAACCTAAGCAATATTAGGCTCTAATTAAAGGTTAATTAATTTTCATAATTAACCTAGGGCCAAAACCATCATTTGAAATTAATTGGAACCTAAAATTGCTTGGAAAAATTCAAACTTCATTCTAGTCTCTTTCTTTAAAAAAAAAGAATCTGAATAGTGTTGAATAGTGTTTTCACTATTCACGTCATCTTCTTTCAAGGAGAAGTTGTCACACTCACATCACTAGTCTTGGAGGCTTTGACTCCATTAAACCTTCTCAACCACCTCTAACCTAGGGGTCTATAGTTTTAATTAACCAAATAGTGTACCTAGAGTACCTACTTGACAACCATCAATCCTAAGCCTAATCTATGTCACACCAAAGCACACTTCTAGACCATGATTTGAGGAGATATTTCTCCTTCCCAAGGCTGCCAAAAGTGGCGCCACCCTCCCCCTAGAAATCACATAAAATTAGTCTAAGTGGTCAAGCTATCTTATGACACATGTCTTGAACACTTTCAATCAATGTTCAACTTCCAAGAAAAATGTCTTTCAAGATTCAAAGAATAATTTATATGGTCAATCAAGGTTTTCAATTCACTTCTAAAATAAAAAGAAATATGTCTTTCAAATTCAAAAAGAATGATTTGTTTTTGTGGTCATTCAAGCTTTCTATCAAACTTTTTCAAGACAACATGTCTTACAACACCTTACCTATGCTTTGGGAATTTAAGTCTAGAAAATTTTCTCCTCTTTTTGGGCATAGGTGCACGGTTCCCTTAGCCTTGGCAGCCCAAAATTTTGTAATTTTATACATTTAAAAAGGTTTGAAAATAAGCTACAATTCTAGCCATGCTCTAGGACATGCATAGCTAGACTTTTCACCATGCTTTGAATGACTAACACCATGCTTTGAACAAAGACATTTCTTTTCCCCAAAAAGGCCACCATTATTTAATTCATTTTACTTCTCTATAAATAGGTAGCTTAGGGAACTTGAAGCACCTTTGTTCATTTCACTAAAGCTTAGAGTTTAGAGCACTTTGGGGTCTTCTTTCCTCTCAAGTTTAAGAGTCCATCTTCTTCACTTCCTCTCAATCTCAAACTCTAGGTAGGGAGCTTTTCAAGAATGCTTTCTTTTATCTTAATGCTCAATGTTTGATCTTGCTTGAAAGTTGTGTTGTAGTGAGTTTCTCTCACAAGTTCATTTCGGTTTTCTCCTTTTTCTTTCCCTTTCATTTTCGGCCTTAGGGCCAAGATAAGGAGGGCTTGATGATGAGAGTTGTATGTTGATGTTTGTCACATGAACAACCTCTAAAGCTTGAGCTTTCTTAAGATAAGTTTATTATTTCCAAGTTTTTCTCAAGACATAGTTATGTTTCTCTTGAACCTTTGAAAACCCCATTTCTTTTTCTTGAGTTTTCGGCCATGAAAGCCTTTGGGACTTGGAAAAATGGTAGCTTGATGATGAGGGCTTCATGTTGATGTAGGTCACATGAACAAAACTCTAGAGCCTAAACTTGGTTTCTAGGCCAAGTGTGTTTTCTTCTTTCCTTTATGTTGGTCATGAGTTTTGTTTTGTTAAGAAATGTAGAGCATTGAAAAAATACTCAATGATGAGGACTTGAGATGTTGGTGTTTGAATCACCAAGATCTTGGTCCCTAGAGTTCAAAAGAAAATATATATATATGGTTGCTTCCTCATGATGAGGTTTCGGCCACCTTATGGTTCTTGGTGGAGGTATTGGCTCTTTTTACATAACTTAGCAACACTAGTGTTTTCTTTTCTTGTGAGGATGAGTTATGGGATGAAACTTTGTTTCCTTTAAAGTCTTGCAAGAGCTCTAAACAAGATATAAAAGAAGTTGCATCCATGTTTACTTTTATGCTTTGCATAGCATGTTTAATTTCAAGCCATCACTAAGCAACTTAAGGATTAAAATGAGAATGTGCATCATCACTTAATTAATCTCAAAGCCTACCTATTTCAACCTTAAAGTTGATTGTTGATTTGGAGTGAAAACTTCAAGAGGCCTAGAGCACTAAAATAAAGAATTGAACCTTGCACCTCATGTTTATCTTTTGCCTAGCACGTTTATGTTTCAAGCTTTGCATCTCATTTTATATTTCAAGTCATCACTAAGCGCTAAGAATAAGAATGGAGATGCATTTCATATTTACTTTGTGTTATCACTTTACTTTCAAAAAGGCTATAAAATGAAATGCATAGCACGTTTATTTTAATGTCGTCACTTAAAATTTTAGAGCTCAAAGACTTGCCCCTTTCATTCTAAGAAAAGAATTAAATCAAGGAGGTACTTCCTTGAATATCATTCGGCCATGTGGTGTAAATGGCTCTAGGATGAGTTTCATTTAACTACAAGGGCCTATAATGCATGACTTAGAATTTTTCTAAGCTTAGATGCACCCAACTAAGGTTTTAAACAAGTTTTCAAGTTTTGCATCTTGATCAAGGGTAAGATTAAATGGCTACTGCCCTTGGCGTTTTATGTTGAGTTTTGGCAAAATAAACTTTGACCTTATGGAGTTCTGAAGTCCTAAAAAGGTTCTAAGAGAAACTAGCAAGTTATATGTTGAAAGTAAGGTTTTTCTCATGATTTTATGCCTTAAGGGTTTTGTTCTGCTTAACAGTTCCAGCACCTTAAATTCTGTTTTGGGTGGTCTAAATATGTTGATTTACCTTGCTAAGTATGTGATATTTGTTCTAGACTTTTAAAAGCATCATTAGTGACTTTGTTTGCCTAATATGTGAATTCTAGAACTACTAAAGAATGGCAAAGTTAGTTTCTGCCCAGCCTTGATAAAATAGTTAGAATCACATTATAATATGCCTAGATGTGCGGGAGTGACTCATAATTGGCTTAGGTATTAATTACTGCACCATAGACAAAGTCGGAAGCGAGAAAGGGCTTAAAACGCATTTTTCTAGAACACATAATTCATCAAACGTGAACAACTACATAAGCTGTCCAACCATAATTAAATAGGAATTAGAACTTAATGGATTATGGTAATGAGGTTAATCAATCCCATTAGCATGCAAGAAAACAATGGGATAGTTTGAGGTTACCCGAATGAGAGATTTCTGCCTTAAGGGATGATTATGTGTCTCGCATTTAATGATGAATTGATGTGTTATCTCATGACATATATGGTGCCATGTAACTATTATCCTTAAATAATAGTTTTGTACCCTTACGTTATTGCTTCTTTAAAAGACCTTAGAGATGCCGAAGTAGTAATTTTTGTGTTACGCATTAATTATGCGGCATCTCAAGTAACATGTTAAACTTAGGGTGACTTAAGATATGAGAATGTAATCCTTTGAAACCACCAAACGAGGGTGGGGACGATGTGATTCTAGCCCCCTAAACCCGTACTTAAGGTCGGAAGTTGACTTATCCCAAGGGATGAAGTCTAGATGCTAGTGACGACTAGTGTGGTATGAGCTCATAACCTAGAGATTTCTCAAAAGGAGAAAGATTAGGCGGCCCAGTTAAGTAAAGGTTCTTATGTCACCTAAGTAACCAAGTTATATGATTTATGTTCCATGTAACGAAGTTATATGATTTATGTTCCATGTAACAAAGTTATATGCTTTATGTTCCATGTACCCAGTCATATGCTTTATGTCCTATGTACCCAGTTGCATGATTTACGTTCTATAATTCAAGTATATAGCTTATGTAACACAAGTGCCATGTTAAAAAGAATGGATTCTCGGAAATTGAGATTTTAGAAAACTCATAATTGAACCAATATATGTCCATGGTTTTATAAATAAACCGAGAACCCTGGAGACGTAGATGATGACACATAGAATAGGAGGAAAACCCTCCTGAGTTTCTTTAGCAAGAAAACTCACTCCCTCTATCTCTCTTTCCATTACGTCTTCAGATCGAGATGGCGACCTTCGTCCTATTCATTGACACGCCGACATGGGAGATCCACCATGACCCAGAGCTTGGGTCATTTCATTTTGAGGGCTCTTGCACCGTTCGTGTGTTCGCATTTCTAGGACGACCCTTCTCTCATCCAGGAGATAGCTACCTCTTTACCCGACGTCTCCTTATGATGATGCGATGATTTTTGAGCACGCCCGTACGCCTGATGAGAGGATTCTACGACTCACTC
This sequence comes from Dalbergia oliveri, assembly GCA_030441495.1. Lineage (NCBI taxonomy): Eukaryota > Viridiplantae > Streptophyta > Magnoliopsida > Fabales > Fabaceae > Dalbergia > Dalbergia oliveri. Next base: position 21,373,406 of record JAMLFY010000005.1, on the reverse strand, counting down.
TCAGTTTGAAGGGTACCAGAGTACGTGCCCCTCACTCAGCACTCGGAGGAGGATCCCCAGAGGACTCTCCCCCACTCCACCGCATATGCCCATGGGTAGTGAGGAGACGGTGACTCAGCCTGAGAGCCCGGTTCCTGGTCCACGGCCTCGACGTAGGGAAATGTCCAGCCTTCCACCATGCCCGCTCCAGCCGAGCTTCATCATGGAGGACCTCTCAGTGCCTACTCCAGACGCACTTCGTCCATGGATTGGTTACGCCCGCCTTACCCATGGCATTAGCTTTAGGATAGAGGGTAGTCCTTAGTGCACGCACTACATGTAGAACGGATAAACCTTCTTTTGTATTGAGGTTATCCACTTTAGATGTTCTTGGGAGGGGATGTTCCTTTTATGATTTCTGGTTCTGTGGTTTCTATTTACATGTATTTCCTTTCAGTTGTATTTGCATCATCTCATGTACTTGAAGAGTCCTACCATAGGGTAGGCATATTATTATGTATGAAGTATTTCAATGTGATGTTATATTTGATCTGGAGCCACTTCTATGTTTATATTTCTGCACTTTATAATACGACCCGATAAGATACGCGCGGCTTCTATTTTTAAAAAAAAAAAATGGCTCGTATTTTCTTTAAGTTATTTCTCTTTCTCATAAAAGAACCATGATAGTAAGTAATGACTGATATTTGACCTAAGTACTTACTAGTAGTATTGGGAGAGATGTTAGGTTGTTACATTTTGGTATCAGAGGTTTAGAATTCCATCTAGCCTGAGGATTGGAACTTGCTCTTAAGCATATTCCGCTAGAAATGTCATGAATAAGAGTTTTAGGATTAAGTTATACATGACTTCTGTTTGTTGCACGTGCCATAGTAACTTGCTCACTTTACTAGGAGGATTGAGCCTGATCAACTCAATGTTGCTGTTTTGTGTGTATAGGGACAAATGGCACCGCGACGCAGCTAGGACTACGGCAAATGCTGACCAAGACAATGCAACTTGCCTGCCTCACGCCAAATGGCTATAGCTATGGCACTTGTTTGACCGGATGGATTAACAAGAATGCCGTACTCTCCCTTGCCTAAGATTCAGCATGTTCGCTTTGGAGAGTTTCGAGGGCAGCCCACCCACCTTCAAGGGAACAACGAGCCATGCCGAGGAATGGATCCGAAGCATGAGAGATTTTTGGCGTGATACCGTGCTCTGAGGAGCAAAAAGTGAGGTTCGCCACCTATATGCTCGAAGGTGACGCCAGTTGCTGGTGGACTGGAGCCCAGAGGCTCCTGGAAACGGCTAATGGGGCCATCAACTGGAGGTTTTTAAAGTTCACTTCTATGAGAAATACTTCCCAGAGTCCGCAATGCCAAGGAGGTGGAGTTCATGCAATTGTTCCAAGATAATCGGACGGTGGCACAATATACTGCTAAATTCGAGGACCTCATCAGTTCTCGAGGATGTACAGGCCAACCCTGGCAGATCCTGGAAATGTCTAAAGTATGAAGCGGGGTTGAGAGAGAAACTCAAGGTAGCAGTCGCTCATCAGAAATCAGGGATTTCCCGACCCTGGTAAACAAATGCCGCATAATTGAGGACGGACGCGGAGTTGAATGCAACAAAGTCGGCAACTCCACAAGAAGCTGGCACCTCAAGGCCAGCGGAGAAGAAGGATCGAGAAGTTTCAACCCCAACAGAAGTCCCAATTTGGTTTAACCTCAGGGACCTCGAAAGGACTTCAAGCCGAAGAACAACAACAACAACAACAACAACAACAAAAACAAGCCCACAAATAATAAGGGGAAGGCACCACAAGGGATATCTTCCACCCCACATGCTGAGTGTCCTGAGTGGAGACCCCATGGAAGCTTGCCGTGGTTGGCCTGGTTAGACGTTTGCTACCGATGCGAGGGACACTACTCCAAAGATTGTCCCAAGAGGAATCAGCCAACCCCCAACCCCAAGCCGCAACGTCAAGGAAGGGTCTATACCCTCAATGAAGAGACGACGACGTCACCAGATCTCATTAAAGGTAAGTGTGAAATGAACGGTAAAAACCTAATTGTACTATATGATTCTGGCGCAACCCATTCCTTTATATCATACTCTTGTGTAGAGACCCTAGGTTTGAACATGTCTGAACTCCCTTTTAATCTTATTGTCTCTACCCCACTGGAAACCAGTTAGAACTAGCAAATGTTGCTTGGAGTGCAGTTTCATCCTAGAAAATAGACCGTTTGTTCTAGATTTCGTATGTTTACCCATGAAAGGACTAGAGATAATTCTGGGCATGGATTGGCTTTGGGCTAACCGTGTCTTGTTAACCTTACGAGAAACCATCACCTTTCTTCCCATTCCCCTTAACCTAGGGAAACCATGAGGATATACCTAAATGCTGTAGACCTAAGCTGTGGTAAAGGTGAAAGAGGTTACATTCTTTGGCCGCTAGTGATGTCGACTTTGAGCAAAGCATCGAGGAGATACCCGTAGTGAGAAACTATCCCGAAGTATTTCCAGATGAAATCCGAATTTCCCTAAGAGAGATTGAATTCTCAATAGAGTTACTCCAGGCATCTGACCATATCCATAGCCCCCTATAGAATGCCCCATTTGGAATTGGCCGAGTTGAAAACCCAATCTAGGACCTTTTGGAAAAGAATTTCATTAGGCCGAGCGCATCACCTTGGGAGCCCGTGTTGTTTGTGAAAAAGAAGGACGGAAGCATGAGGATGTGTGTCGATTATAGGCAGTTGAACAAAGTGACGGTGAAAAATAAGTATCCTTTGCCTAGAATTGATGACTTGATGGACCAATTGAGAGGTGCAGGAGTGTTTTCTAAGATTGACTGAGGTCTGGTTATCATCAAGATTAGAGTTAGGGATGAGGATATACCCAACGGCTTTCGCACTCGATATGGACATTTTGAGTTTGCAGTTATGTCTTTTGGTTTGACCCATGCTCAGTTGCCTTCATGGATTATATGAATAGGATCTTTAGACCCTATTTGGATAAGTTCGTGGTTGTCTTTATAGATGATATACTCATTTATTCAAGGACCCACGAAGAGCATGACATCTAGTAACAGTATTAGAGGTTTTGAGGGAGAAGAAACTTTATGCCAAGTTGTCTAAATGTGAGTTTTGGTTGGAAGAAGTGAAATTTCTAGGGCATGTAGTGTCTAGAGGAGGAATTGCAGTCGATCCTAGTAAGGTGGAAGCAGTGATGAATTGGGAACAACCTAAGACCGTGACTGAGATAAGGAGCTTTTTGGGATTAGCTGGCTATTATCGTAGGTTCATCAAGGGATTTTCCAGATCGCATTACCTTTAACCAAGCTTACTAGGAAAACACCCTTTTCGTCTGGACCCAATTGTGAGAAAAGTTTTCAAGAACTGAAGCATAAGTTGACCTCTACCCCAGTCCTAGTTCTCCCCGACCCTAAGGAGCCTTTTGAGGTATACTGTGACGCTTCTGGTAAGGGCTTAGGTTGCGTCTTGATGCAAAATAGGCAAGTGGTAGCCTACGCATCGAGGCAACTTAAGCCACATGAAATAAACTACCCCACCCATGACCTAGAATTGGCCGCCGTTGTGTTCGCTCTAAAGATCTGAGACACCATTTGTACGGGGTAAGGTTCGAGGTGTTCTCCGATCACAAGAGTTTGAAGTATCTTTTTGATTAGAAAGAGCTAAACATGAGGCAAAGGAGGTGGATGGAGTTCTTGAAGGATTATGATTTTGGATTGAACTACCATCCCGGAAAAGCTAATGTTGTAGCCGATGCCCTGAGTAGGAAATCCTTACACTTGTCCCACTTAATGATTAAGGAGGATGAACTGATTGAGGCTTTTAGAGACCTGAACCTAGGAATAACCATAACCCCTATGGGTATGAGAGTTTGCCACCTTAGTGTGTCAAGTGATTTTCAAAGGAGAATCACTCAAGCCCAAGGGAAGATGATGAGTTTCAAGAGACTCTTGGGCAAAGCTGAAACTGAAGGTTTTAGCCAAGGAAAAGATGGTATGTGGAGGTTTGAAGGACGTATATGCATACCTGCGGTGACCTCGGAAAGAGATTCTCGAGGAGGCCCACAAAAGCAATTTTTCAATTCATCCTGGTGCCACCAAGATGTACCAAGATTTGAAAGATGTTTGGTGGCCGGTTTGAAAAGGATGTCTGCAAATGGGTTAATAGGTGCCTAGTGTGCCAGAAGGTGAAGATAGAGCACCAAAAACCCTCTGGAATGTTGCAACCCCTATCTATTCCGAATGGAAGTGGGATAGCATCTCGATGGATTTTGTGATTGGAAGAGGACCCCAAGCGAATCATGACGCTATATGGGTAATAGTGGATAGATTGACGAAGTCAGCTCACTTTTTACCTATTAAAGTGACATATTCCTTGGATAGGTTAGCACAATTGTATATCCAAGAGATTGTGAGGCTACATGGAGTGCCGTCAACAGGAATCTCAATCGGGATCCGCGGTTTACGTCACGGTTTTGGGAGCCTTTCAGAAGGCGTTTGGTTCGAAGCTTGTGCAGCTTACCACCCACAAACAGATGGCCAATTGAGAGAACAATCCAAACTTTGGAGGATATGCTTAGGGCGTGCGTCTGAGACTTAGAAAGGGAGTTGGACAAATACCTCACTAATGAATTTGTATAACAATAGTTATCACGCGAGTATTGGTATGGCACCGTATGAGGCCCTTTATGGACGAAATGTCATCACCTATGTTGGTACGAACCTGGAGAGCAAAGTCTAATTGGACCAGACTTAGTGAGGGAAACGACGGAACAAATTAAAAGGATAAGGGATAGGATTCTGCTAAAGCCGACAGAAAGCTATGCGGAAGCGGCGAAGCCGATTGAGTTCCAAGTAGGAGAACATGTTTTTCTCAAGATAACCCCAACCACAGGTATAGGTCGAGCTATGAAGGTGAAAAAGCTAAGCCCTAGGTTCCTTGGCCCATTTGAAATTCTAGGAGAGTAGGGTCTAGCATACCGCATAGCCCTACCCCCGAATCTATCCAATCTCCACGATGTTTTCCATGTCTCCAGTTACGAAATATCAATCTACCCAAGTCATGTACTAGAGCCGGAACATGTACAATTAAGGGATGACCTACATTTAACCTGCCTACGAGAATTGTGGACCGAGGAGTCAAGCAACTAAGAAACAAAACAGTACCTTTGGTCAAAGTCGCGTGGACGCGGGAAGCCGAAGAATTCACATGGGAATTGGAGGCCAACATGCTAGCACAATATCCGGATTATTCTCAGGTAATGAATTTCGAGGACGAAATTCTTTTTAAGGAGGGGAGTAATGTAACGCCCATTTTTCGCTAAACTTTCAAAATGACCAAAATGCCCCTGAGGTCGTTTCACCCGAAACACGGGACGGCCGGCTTTGGGCCATCCCCATAGGGTCCATATGTTATATGAAGGGGATTGTTTGAGTGCGAATGCCTACAGAGAAAACCTCATTTATGAGATCTCTGCTTAAACGACCAAAATACCCGGAAGAATTAAGGCAGTTTTAAGTTTCGTTTTGACCCGGACTTCGTCCGAGGTTTAAAACAATGATTTTAAGGCATGAACTATGTTTACTTAAGTTGGAGGTCCGGGCAAGTTTTGGTAAAAATTACGATTTTGCCCTTGCATATCGCATTTTTAGCTTAATGAGCTGTCAACTCTAAAACCTAAGCAATATTAGGCTCTAATTAAAGGTTAATTAATTTCCATAATTAACCTAGGGCCAAAACCATCATTTGAAATTAATTGGAACCTAAAATTGCTTGGGAAAATTCAAACTTCATTCTAGTCTCTTTCTTTAAAAAGAAAAGAATCTGTGATGTTGAATAGTGTTTTCACTATTCACGTCATCTTCTTTCAAGGAGAAGTTGTCACACTTACATCACTAGTCTTGGAGGCTTTGACTCCATTAAACCTTCTCAACCACCTCTAACCTAGGGGTCTATAGTTTTAATTAACCAAATAGTGTACCTAGAGTACCTACTTGACAACCATCAATCCTAAGCCTAATCTATGTCACACCAAAGCACACTTCTAGACCATGATTTGAGGAGATATTTCTCCTTCCCAAGGCTGCCAAAAGTGGCGCCACCCTCCCCCTAGAAATCACATAAAATTAGTCTAAGTGGTCAAGCTATCTTATGACACATGTCTTGAACACTTTCAATCAATGTTCAACTTCCAAGAAAAATGTCTTTCAAGATTCAAAGAATAATTTATATGGTCAATCAAGGTTTTCAATTCACTTCTAAAATAAAAAGAAATATGTCTTTCAAATTCAAAAAGAATGATTTGTTTTTGTGGTCATTCAAGCTTTCTATCAAACTTTTTCAAGACAACATGTCTTACAACACCTTACCTATGCTTTGGGAATTTAAGTCTAGAAAATTTTCTCTCTTTTTGGGCATAGGGTGCACGGTTCCCTTAGCCTTGGCAGCCCAAAATTTTGTAATTTTATACATTTAAAAAGGTTTGAAAATAAGCTACAATTCTAGCCATGCTCTAGGACATGCATAGCTAGACTTTTCACCATGCTTTGAATGACTAACACCATGCTTTGAACAAAGACATTTCTTTTCCCCAAAAAGGCCACCATTATTTAATTCATTTTACTTCTCTATAAATAGGTAGCTTAGGGAACTTGAAGCACCTTTGTTCATTTCACTAAAGCTTAGAGTTTAGAGCACTTTGGGGTCTTCTTTCCTCTCAAGTTTAAGAGTCCATCTTCTTCACTTCCTCTCAATCTCAAACTCTAGGTAGGGAGCTTTTCAAGAATGCTTTCTTTTATCTTAATGCTCAATGTTTGATCTTGCTTGAAAGTTGTGTTGTAGTGAGTTTCTCTCACAAGTTCATTTCATTTTCTCCTTTTTCTTTCCCTTTCATTTTCGGCCTTAGGGCCAAGATAAGGAGGGCTTGATGATGAGAGTTGTATGTTGATGTTTGTCACATGAACAACCTCTAAAGCTTGAGCTTTCTTAAGATAAGTTTATTATTTCCAAGTTTTTCTCAAGACATAGTTATGTTTCTCTTGAACCTTTGAAAACCCCATTTCTTTTTCTTGAGTTTTCGGCCATGAAAGCCTTTGGGACTTGGAAAAATGGTAGCTTGATGATGAGGGCTTCATGTTGATGTAGGTCACATGAACAAAACTCTAGAGCCTAAACTTGGTTTCTAGGCCAAGTGTGTTTTCGGTTTCTTTCCTTTATGTTGGTCATGAGTTTTGTTTTGTTAAGAAATGTAGAGCATTGAAAAAAATACTCAATGATGAGGACTTGGATGTTGGTGTTTGAATCACCAAGATCTTGGTCCCTAGAGTTCAAAGAAAAATATATATATATGGTTGCTTCCTCATGATGAGGTTTCGGCCACCTTATGGTTCTTGGTGGAGGTATTGGCTCTTTTTACATAACTTAGCAACACTAGTGTTTTCTTTTCTTGTGAGGATGAGTTATGGGATGAAACTTTGTTTCCTTTAAAGTCTTGCAAGAGCTCTAAACAAGATATAAAAGAAGTTGCATCCATGTTTACTTTTATGCTTTGCATAGCATGTTTAATGTCAAGCCATCACTAAGCAACTTAAGGATTAAAATGAGAATGTGCATCATCACTTAATTAATCTCAAAGCCTACCTATTTCAACCTTAAAGTTGATTGTTGATTTGGAGTGAAAACTTCAAGAGGCCTAGAGCACTAAAATAAAGAATTGAACCTTGCACCTCATGTTTATCTTTTGCCTAGCACGTTTATGTTTCAAGCTTTGCATCTCATTTTATATTTCAAGACATCACTAAGCTAAGAATAAGAATGGAGATGCATTTCATATTTACTTTGTGTTATCACTTTACTTTCAAAAAGGCTATAAAATGAAACGCATAGCACGTTTATTTTAATGTCGTCACTTAAAATTTTAGAGCTCAAAGACTTGCCCCTTTCATTCTAAGAAAAGAATTAAATCAAGGAGGTACTTCCTTGAATATCATTCGGCCATGTGGTGTAAATGGCTCTAGGATGAGTTTCATTTAACTACAAGGGCCTATAATGCATGACTTAGAATTTTTCTAAGCTTAGATGCACCCAACTAAGGTTTTAAACAAGTTTTCAAGTTTTGCATCTTGATCAAGGGTAAGATTAAATGGCTACTGCCCTTGGCGTTTTATGTTGAGTTTTGGCAAAATAAACTTTGACCTTATGGAGTTCTGAAGTCCTAAAAGGTTCTAAGAGAAACTAGCAAGTTATATGTTGAAAGTAAGGTTTTTCTCATGATTTTATGCCTTAAGGGTTTTCGGTTCTCCTTGAACAGTTCCAGCACCTTAAATTCGTTTTGGGTGGTCTAAATATGTTGATTTACCTTGCTAAGTATGTGATATTTGTTCTAGACTTTTAAAAGCATCATTAGTGACTTTGTTTGCCTAATATGTGAATTCTAGAACTACTAAAGAATGGCAAAGTTAGTTTCTGCCCAGCCTTGATAAAATAGTTAGAATCACATTATAATATGCCTAGATGTGCGGGAGTGACTCATAATTGGCTTAGGTATTAATTACTGCACCATAGACAAAGTTCGGAAGCGAGAAAGGGCTTAAAACGCATTTTTCTAGAACACATAATTCATCAAACGTGAACAACTACATAAGCTGTCCAACCATAATTAAATAGGAATTAGAACTTAATGGATTATGGTAATGAGGTTAATCAATCCCATTAGCATGCAAGAAAACAATGGGATAGTTTGAGGTTACCAAATGAGAGATTTCTGCCTTAAGGGATGATTATGTGTCTCGCATTTAATGATGAATTGATGTGTTATCTCATGACATATATGGTGCCATGTAACTATTATCCTTAAATAATAGTTTTGTACCCTTACGTTATTGCTTCTTTAAAAGACCTTAGAGATGCCGAAGTAGTAATTTTTGTGTTACGCATTAATTATGCGGCATCTCAGGAACATGTTAAACTTAGGGTGACTTAAGATATGAGAATGTAATCCTTTGAAACCACCAAACGAAGGGTGGGGACGATGTGATTCTAGCCCCCTAAACCCGTACTTAAGGTCGGAAGTTGACTTATCCCAAGGGATGAAGTCTAGATGCTAGTGACGACTAGTGTGGTATGAGCTCATAACCTAGAGATTTCTCAAAAGGGAGAAAATTAGGGCGGCCCAGTTAAGTAAAGGTTCTTATGTCACCTAAGTAACCAAGTTATATGATTTATGTTCCATGTAACGAAGTTATATGATTTATGTTCCATGTAACGAAGTTATATGATTTATGTTCCATGTAACAAAGTTATATGCTTTATGTTCCATGTACCCAGTCATATGCTTTATGTCCTATGTACCCAGTTGCATGATTTACGTTCTATAATTCAAGTATATAGCTTATGTAACACAAGTGCCATGTTAAAAAGAATGGATTCTCGGAAATTGAGATTTTAGAAAACTCATAATTGAACCAATATATGTCCATGGTTTTATATAATCGAGAACCCTGGAGACGTAGATGATGACACATAGAATAGGAGGAAACCCTACCGAGTTTCTTTAGCAAGAAAACTCACTCCCTCTATCTCTCTTTCCATTACGTCTTCGAGTTCAGATGGCGACCTTCGTCCTATTCATTGACACGCCGACATGGGAGATCCACCATGACCCAGAGCTTGGGTCATTTCATTTTGAGGGCTCTTGCACCGTTCGTGTGTTCGTATTTCTAGGACGACCCTTCTCTCATCCAGTAGATAGCTACCTCTTTACCCGACGTCTCCTTATGATGATGCGATGATTTTTGAGCACGCCCGTACGCCTTATGAGAGGATTCTACGGACTCACTCTCCAAGTCTGGAAGGGTACCAGTACGTGCCCTCACTCAGGACTTGAGGAGGATCCCTCAGAGGACTCTGCCCCACTCCACCGCATATGCCCATGGGTAGTGAGGAGACGGTGACTGAGCCTCTGAGAGCCCCGGACCTGGTCCACGGCCTCGATGGGGAAATGTCCAGCCTTCCACCATGCCCGCTCAGCCGAGCTTCATCATGGAGGACCTCTCGAGTGCCTACTCGAGACGCACTTCGTCCATGGATTGGTTACGTCCGCCTTACCCATGGCATTAGCTTTAGGATAGAGGGTAGTCCTTAGTGCACGCACTACATGTAGAACGGATAAACCTTCTTTTGTATTGAGGTTATCCACTTTAGATGTTCTTGGGAGGGGATGTTCCTTTTATGATTTCTGGTTCTGTGGTTTCTATTTACATGTATTTCCTTTCAGTTGTATTTGCATCATCTCATGTACTTGAAGAGTCCTACCATAGGGTAGGCATATTATTATGTATGAAGTATTTCAATGTGATGTTATATTTGATCTGGAGCCACTTCTATGTTTATATTTCTGCACTTTATAATACGACCCGAAGATACGCGGCTTCTATTTTAAAAAAAAAATGGCTCGTATTTTCTTTAAGTTATTTCTCTTTCTCATAAAAGAACCATGATAGTAAGTAATGACTGATATTTGACCTAAGTACTTACTAGTAGTATTTGGACAGATGTTAGGTTGTTACATACAACGAGCCCTCTCCAAAAGAGTTCTGTTCATACGTTCAGCTACTCCATTTTGTTGCGGAGTCTTTGCAAGGACGATGTCTTACTATGCCGTCATTTTCATAGAACTCGTTGAACTGACCTTCACAAAACTCCAAACCATTATTTGTTCGGAGGTGCTTGATTTTCTTGCTAGTTTGGTTCTCAATAAGTGCTTTCCATTTCTTGAAAGTATGGAACACATCATTCTTGTGTTTCAGAAAATAAACTCATACCTTCCTCAAGAAATCATCAATGGTCAATAGGTATCTAGAACCACCTTTTGAGAGAAGATGTAGGGCCCCACAAGTCAGAGTGAATGTAATCCATTGTGCCCTTAGTCTTGTGGATAGCAATGCTGAACTTGACTCTGCTCGCTTCCTTGACACAATATTCACAAAACTTAAGCTTCCCAATTTTGTGATCACCTAGCAAGCAGCACTTGCTCAAAATTGACATTCCTATTTTACTCATATGCCCTAGACGCTTATGCCACAAACGAATAGTTTTGAATCAGAATTAGTTGAAGATGAAACTGAGACAACAACTGTAATTCCTTGAAGTAAATAAAGGTCGTTGACCAACTTGCCTTTAATCACAATAAGAGCACCTTTGGAGATTTTTAAACTCCATCTTCAGGAGAATACTTATAACCTTAAGAATCGAAGACTCCCAAGGATATAAGATTTTTCTTCAAGTCAGGTATGTATGAACATCGTTAGCATTTCTACAACTCTATCATGCATCTTAATTTGGACTGTTCCAATGCCAATGACCTTACAGGGCATATCATTTCCCATAAGGACAACACCACCATCTATTGATCAGAAGTTGTAAACCAATCCCGGTTCAAACACATGTGGTAGGAGCAACCAAAATCAAGCATACATGTATCACCAATTGAACTGGTTGATACTACGAGAACATTATCAGGACTTTCAGCAACATTTGTTGTATCACTTGAATCTTTATCTTTTTTGTCTTTGAGCCTCAGACATTCTGCCTCCATGCCCTTCCTTCTTACAATATCTACACCTACCTTTATGATGTCTAGACTTAAATCTAGACCTTCCTTTACTACTACTCGATGCAATCTCCTTTGACCTCCCTCTGGCAACTAAGCTAGAAGCAGGATCATCACGACCACCAGGATCGTTCTCCATTTTGTCACGACTTAAAGTGAGGATTTACCCTCATCAATTTTGAGGCTTTCACGACCATATATGAGCGTTTCACAAAAGAGCTTGTAGGAAGGAGGTAAAGAACAAAGCGACACCATTGTCTGTTGTTCACTTGAAAATATATCGTCCATATCTTTCAAACCTGACGAGTGACATGCACTCAGCTATGTGAGACCGGATTGACGTCCTTTCTGCCATACAGAGCATGTATAGACATTGCAAACACCGAGACATTGGCCACCGTCTTAGTCATATACAATGACTCCAACTTAGTCTGGAGCAATTCTACCGTTTTCTCGAAAAGGACCTCCTGGAGCACATCGTCTGTAATGTATAATTGAATAATAGAAAGAGCCTTGTGGTCAGCATCTTCCCATTCTGAATCCTTCATTGCCTCAGGCTTTTTTTCCTTGCCAGAAAGTGCTACTTTTACACCTTGCTGTATAAGAACAGCCATCATAGACTTTCCACATTCCAAAATTGATGCGCCCATCAAACTACTGAATATCAAATTTTGCAGGACATTTTAAACAAATTAGCCCAAGAACTCTATAAGAGTTTTGATACCAGTTGTTATGTTATGGCGGGCCCAAAAGGCAAGAAATAAAGCAAAATAAATATGAGGAAGCGTAAAATAAATGACACCAGGAATTTACGTGGCTCAGCTTAAAGCCTACGTCTAGACAAAGGTGACAACCAAATATTTCACTATGGAAATATGATGGAGATACAAAAGGTGGACATACCGACTTGGGAACGTAACTGCACGTGAGAGTTCCATCCACGTAAGCCTTCTAGGTGACGTGTCTCTAAATGCATAACTTATCATAATATAATACTTAAAAGATGATTTTCTTCTAAATCAACAATCATTTCTCTATTTAAAACATAATATTTGATTACATAAAATTGGAAATATTTAATATTAAAGCTTTGAAAACCCTTTCTAATTTGTTCTGCAAATTTCAAAATCATAAACTAATCTATTCACATAATATAAATCTTAAATCTGATAACCTGTAACCATTGAAACTTAATCATAACTACATGGCTGATCAAATACATAATCTAATCAAAACCAATGGTTGAAATCCATACTTAAACTCTGAAACATGTAGGAAAATATATAAACTTTGAAAATAGCTACAGGTTCTCAAAATACATGTGTGGCTAGGATCTTGCCTACAAAACTACTTGGAGCACTTCTATAACTAACAGAAGCCTAAACTAAGCCTTACAATAATGTAAAGCTCACTAAAAGGGTATCTGAAACTCTGACGTGACCGAATGACTTTTGTACCTAACTATGAGAGGAAGGGAGAGGGTGAGTCAACGGACTCTGAGTGAGCTTTCACTCATCACCCTCATGGGATAATCAAGGAACATATATATATATAATGCAATATACATGCAGTATAAATCATTTGATATTTACATACATAGCTAGCTAAGAAAACACTTTTCAATCACAATTCATATACAAGAATTTCTACACTCATAATCAAACATGAAATCATTTTAACTGATAGTGCAAGAGCCTGGGAAATAGTATTTGCTAGCTGAATAAATACATATTTAACAATAAAAGCTGTAAAATCTTGAAGTCCCTGTTGACAAGCTGAGGGTACCTAACCAAGTCCCCTTTCTGGAACTGTTGGGGCCAATATTGTCCTATAATGGACAACTTGGTACCAAGGTTAACAATCTCAAGTCGTTAACTAATTGTCCGTTTCCTTTTCTTTACCATCTAAACTAGTTTAACAAAAGGAAAACCATAGCTGAAAAGTGGGTACTCTCCCCCTGAAGCAGAGCCACTAAATTCTTAGTACACTAGAGTTCTGGATTCATATAACTCTAACAATCTGATTTTAGCATAACTGTGGCTGTGAAAATCATGCCCAATGGATTACTCGCTTGTAGGCATTCTATTTCAAGCCACGTAATATGTGTTTGATAGTTATTATGAATCATACTGAATTCTGGACCTCTTAGTGCCTTAATTCTAACAATTTGACTTTAGCATAACCATTGCTATGAAATCATGCCCAAGGGATCACCCACTTGTAGACATTTCGATTTCAAGCCCACGGAATATGTATCTAAGTTGCTATAAATCATTCTAAATTCCATACTTCTTTGTACCATATACTAAAGCTCTAAGTTCAAAACTTAAACTAACATATCTTTTAATATACTTGATAAATCTAAAATCATAGTTCAAATACTGGGGTTCATAATCATAATAGTTGAATTTCTTTTCTCTAAAACTCTTTCCCTACTCTACTCTAAGCTCAAAACTCTTTCATATAAATTTTTATAATAAATCAACTTAACGTTCTAAAATTTTCTGAAATCCAAAGTCTGGATATATACGCAATGATATCATAACTCTTAAATCATATTTGTTAAAATAGCAACTAGATAAAATCATTTATTCTTCCAACAATCATTTCATTAGCATATAAAACATTTTCATAACACACAACATAGCAATCATGGTCTCATGATTTTGTAAAACTCATTCTTTCATGCTATCATCATAAATCATAATTTTTCTAGCTTAACATAATCATGTAAAATTATTTTCTATACTTTTTCTTATCTCAAATTTCATATTCAACAATAATCAAGTAAGAAACATATTCATAATGATAAAACTAAAGCTATGAGATCAAACCCACTCGCCTGGAGGGAGAACAATAAATGGCAATACCAAAGGAGCTCCATGGAGCGGAGATGGCACCAATAACCAATAGAGTAACCACAACTCTAGATTAATCTCTAACATCCCCTAGATAGCTCTAATATAACTCTAACAATATTAGGAGAGCACCCCTACTTGACAACAATGAGAGAAACAACAAAGCCTAAATAATGGAACATGAAAACGAAAGGAACGAGATAGCAAAATCCATGAAATCTCTTACCTTTGATCTTTGGAGACGGAGGAATGGGGTTAGATTGAGTGGGAGGGAGAGAAGGAGGGTTTGGAAGGGAAGGATTTTTGTTTAGGGAAAAATCCCGAGCATAAGGTTGGTTTATAGGGTTGGGGGTTCACTTATTGAAACTATCGTTTTGCACTATGCGACATTAGACACGTTACTCAGGAAGTAAATCTCGCTGCAATGAACCTGAAAAGCAATCACTCGCGCATCGATATATCTGCTAGCAGACTCCTGCTCGCCCGCTCACTGCAACAGCAGCTCCTGGAGAATCTTAGGAACAACACCCAATTGCATCTAGGTTGTCTCAACGTTCACTTATTTTTAAGTTAAATCATTTATTTTACTTCCTATTAACTTTAAAATATAAATGTAAAAAAGGAAATACCCCATATTTGGATTCAAATAAAATATCATAAAAATCAAAATCCGAACTAATCAAAATCCAAACTTTGGGTTTTAGTTCAAATTCGAAAATCCTCACGGTTTTCTAAACTTGTGGTCCAAAAACGAAACGTTTAAGGGTTTCATAAAATTCATTAAAAATCACTCTTTTAACTTATTTCCCTCTACGAATAACCAGGACTTTTCATCCCAAGAATGTCACTCCAACATATAGCCCTCAAAGAAGGTGTAGAATCAGACTTAGTGAAGTTTAGGACCTTAATGGGTCCCAAGGGACCCTAACCATAGAACTTGTCTACTGTGTGTACACGGTATTATAGACACACTCCACTTAACCTAAAACCTAAATACACCCAAAATACTTTACAGTATTTTCTCACTGTGTATACTCTCAACTCACAAAAGAGAAGAATTTATAAGAAACAAATAATTCTACTCTATTACAAAATGAGGAGATGGTGGATTAGATTGCCAAATGAACTCTATACGCTCCTTTTATAGCAGTTTCCCTGCAAAGCTATTAAATGAAAGCATTTAATGCTTTCACACTTTCTGCATTTTCTTCTTTCGCATTTAATGCTCCAATGCCACTATCCAACTTTTTTACTAATCTTGATAGCTACTCCACGTTGCATTAAATGCATCTCACGAAAGTGCTACCCGTGGCTAGCTAAAAGCATTTGGACTTTTATAGGCTTTTGCAAAAATGAAGCCTAGTCTACAAATAGTTATTCAACCATTTCTTCACTATTTGATTTAAAAATCACATTCCTTAACTACCCCCATTTTCTAGCAAACTGTTGTAAACTTGGTCTAAAATCTCCTTTCAATTTCTGAAGCACTTTTCAACCAATGTTCATAAGTGATTCGAGGGTGGCACATGATTAGGCTAATGACTAATAACGTCTTTACTCGGTTGATAAATATTTCGTCATTCAGCCATAAAATTTCAAAAGACACTTTATGTTGGTGGCTAAACCTCTTTAAAGTATTAAGAAAGGTCTTAATAAGTACTCGGTTAAATTTAACACAATGAAAATAGAAAAATAGTTAAAGTAGTATCAAAACAACCTTTTTCAATGGCACAATGACCTCATCAGGTAAACCCATATTACTATGTCAAAGCTCTCATCTTGGGCTTTTTGTTAATATTCATAAGACATATATATATATATATATATATATATATATATATACATATACATATATCAGCGACAAGCTAATTAAAGCCGGAGTAAGTATTTTTTTTAGCTTTTCGTTTTTGTTGTAGGTTAGTTTTTCTTTGGCATCACCTTTCACATGAGAGTTATCATTAGCCACTCATCATTTATTGTACAAATACTCGATTGTTGGCTAATTTTGACTCTTAATTCCCTTACTTGGCTATTCTCTCCTTGACCATAAATCCATCCTTGAAAATCCATAAATTTTGTGTGCCAACAAAGATAAAATTATTTTTTTATGGAAATATATTTTATAACTAGTAAACTTTATGACCTAATTAGTTTTTATATACTATTTGTTTTTTATATTTCCTAAGATAAAAAATATCTCTTAAATAGATAAAAATAATTAAAATTATGCAAAAATAATTCTTCCAATAAAATATTTCATAATAAATAGTACTTTAGAATAAGAATTTAACATTTATATATGGCCAATGTAAAATTTTTTTGCATAGAGTATGTCAAACACTTGGTGTTTGCTTTTCTAGTGAAGGAGTTAAGCTCCTTCTAATTATCAAAAAGAAAACTATCCTTATTTTAAAACTACTTAATTAATCATAAGATTTATCAAACAAAGAAGAAGAAAAAAAATTCAAATTTATGATTTAATTGGGGTTTTTCACTAGTATCCTAGGATCTTTTGAATATAATACTTAATCTTCATGTTTTTGAAATAAGGACAGTTGCTTGAGTATTGTTTTGTAAAACATGGCAATAACTCTTTCTTTACCTGCTCATTTCTCTTCCATAATATTATATGATAATTAAAAATAGTACATGTCTATTTTTCTTTTATTGAAGTTGAAATTTATCTGCCACTATCATTTTGTGACTCATAGGCAAGCTGGTGAAAATGGAAATAGAGGATGGTCAAATTCCTTGGGATGTGCTTGATGTCATTTCCAAGAAACTAGACATCGATGACCTCTTTGAATTTGCTGAAGTGTCCTTTGGAGGATATTTCACGAAGTTATTGGAAAATTCATGCTTCCCTTGCACCATTTCTTATTCAACATTCTAACAAAGCTTGTGCTTTCATTAGCTTATCTGAACAAAAAGCATATCACTCAAAGATGGATTACTTACCTTATGCTGGGGTTCTAGTTGATATCTTGTCATGGCAAGCAATAAAGCAATTTTACTAATGAATCCTTTTAATTTACAAGAAAAATAAAGGAAATCAACATATTAGGCCTTAAAGGAAATTTTCAGCATCTACTTTCTTTGTTGTCCCTTACTTGCATTTGTCAATTAAAGGTGCTGAAGAGTTTATCTTAGTGCCTTTGTATAAGGTATCCCATAGTCTACATATCTGTCATTCTCAAAACTCTTGATGGGTAGCTTTTGGTGGTTCATTTTAAGCATGAGAAAATATTGGAGGTGTACAAGATAGATTTCTCAAGCATGGCTTGGGTTAGCTTGGAAAATTTGGGAGATCTTGCATTGTTTCATGCTAGGCACAAAAGGTTCAATGCATTGAGTTACCCCGACAAGTGTTAGGATTTTGATTGAAATAAGTCCCACATTGCTTAGAATTGCAAAGGAAAAGGATTGCCAAAGCTATATATATAAAGCCAAGTTTCTCATTTCAATTCACAATAGTTGAAACACTTTAAGCTTGTATTGACTTTTCTTTCTCCCTTGTATTCTTTTCTTTGAGTGTTGTGAGGTGTAGCTCAAATATTTACTTTGGAGAGTGTAGGTGTACTTGGGGTGTGGGTGTTTGAGAGAGAAGTCTATGTATTGTAATCATTTTCATATAGTGATATTCTCTGATTGTCGTTTGAGGCCGTGATTTTTCTCTTGTTTTGGAGTTTTTCACATTAAATTTGTGTGTTGTGATTATGTTCTTTTTATTTCTCTCTATAGTGGTTCTCAAGGTGCGAAAATTGGCATTTTTTCCAACAAGTGATATTAGAGTGGTTTAGTAGGATTTATTCTTAGTATGCTCTATGGTTTGTTGCTTAGTCTGATATTTCACATCAGAAAAGAATTTTTCCCTGGTGCTTGAGGATCATCCTTGGTTAATATTACTAGAAGGTAGTGTGATACCTGAGAGTGTAGTTTGGAAATGTTTTGGCTAAGGAAAGATTTGGTATTTAAGTGTGTCCATTATGACCCATCTTTCTTTCTGGAACCTCCTGGTGTAGTTTATAGTTGATTTACACTATTCTTGTATATGATTGCAACAATGTCAATTTTTTCAGGTGCTGAAGTTTGACATAGAGAAATTTGATGGAAGAATTAGTTTTGACTTGTGGCTAATACAAGTCAAGGATGTCTTGATATAATATAATTAGCATTGCACAAGGCATTAAAAGGGAACACTTTTGGCATGGATGAAGAAAAATGGGAGGAACTAGATTTGAGAGCAGCAAGTGCAATTAGCCTGTGTTTGACTAAGAATGTTCTTGCAACTGTTCAAGGAATGTCTCCAGCCAAAGAGCTTTGGGAGAAATTTGAGGGTTATATCAGGTAAAGGCCATCTCAAATCGATTGTTGTTGAAGGAGTAGT